>JALLPI010000164.1:0-29051 GCA_036939935.1 Cyclotella atomus | reverse complement strand
CTATTCCACCACCTCCCCTCCAACAAGCTGAGGAAGCAATTCCTGATGGGGGAGAGGCTGTTGCACATGCTGATGACGCCTCCGTCCAATTCTCTGATGGCAATGCCTCAGATGTGGAGGCCGATCCAGCGGCAGTGGCAAGAGGAGATGGTGCCATGTCCGATGAAGAGTCAATTCATCCTGTTCAACTTCCTGGGGTGTTTGATCTCATTAATGATGACCCCGACTTCCTTTTCATTGAACAGGTCCCAGCAGAACCTCACGAGATAGATGATGCATCCAATTCATAATCTGACACTGTTAACTCTGAGGATTCCGATGTAATTTACGAGGGAACGCAGAATGTGCAAGTATACAGTCCTGGTAGCTACTAGTGCGTGCTTGGTCCTCCCTGTGAGCTGGACCACATTGGTATTGAAGTTAATGTACGTGGGGATGGAAATCAGCTCTGTAGAAGGTATGAAACTCTGTTTGTTTGGAAATTGTGAGCACTTAGTTGTTAACAGTTGTTTACACGCAGAAGCTAGCAAATTTCCTCGTTCGTTTCGATTGTGCGCTTCGTTCGAACATGCATGATTGATTTGTTCGTATTGAATCAATCAATGTGTAAGTTTGTTTGGTGAAAACCAATCATGTGACACAGGTTTTCAGTCACAACACTAACTACCTCGACTGACTACGCAGAGCTACTCCTACANGGTAGCTACAAGTGCGTGCTTGGTCCTCCCTGTGAGCTGGACCACATTGGTATTGAAGTTAATGTACGTGGGTCTTCGGCATCATTTTGGCCCTGATGCTATCTATAACGACCTTGACCTTGAGGAGGAGTTGGATGAGTCCTTCCTTTCCCAAAACTTTGTGTTTAGACTGAATCTATTTGAGTACATCCAGGCAAATTTTCCAAGTCTGACCAATCGTCGAGACCCGTGGGTAATGGACCAGTATGGTGTGTTGGACACTCACTTTGTAGTTAGGATCAGGAATGGGCGAGGGGTCAGAGATTGTTTCGATGTGGAAGGTAACCGTGTCAACCAGGTTCAGTTTCAGATGGACACATTTTTCAACAGAGCGAAGTTTGAGCAGATTGTTGGTGAATATATGAAATCCAGGTTCTGGCTAGAAGCTGGCTTTACATGGCCTTGTGTCGCATTGAAGTATAGACTCAGTATCATGTTCTACAGCTTTGAAGGCATGCGAAGGGATCACACGTGTGGTCGCGCAACCACTCTATTCTTTCATAGGCCTGATAACCGTGTTCAGAGCTACATCTTTGATGATTTTAGACCGCCCATCGAAAATAGCATTGCACTAACTTTGAGTGGGAACCATTACAAGTGGATCAAGTATCATGCTGACTTTTCTGGTTGGTCTCCGCCTCCTATTCTCCACGTATCTGGGTCAGATGAGGCTACAGCTGATTTAACTTCGGCGCGGGGAAACACATCAGATAATATAGCTGCAGCAGTAACTGGTAAGATGGTAATTTGAAAGGACAATTCGCTTTCATTCATTTCTCTCCATCTCAGCACTTTTTACAATGCAGATAATAATCATGAGCAACATACTGAATCCGACGCCTACAGTCATAAACCTGCTGCTGGCACTCCAAAGCCGGATGCCACCCTTTCCGCCACCCTGAACTGCACACCTAAAGCATGCAAATTTGGCAAAAGGCAACAGCCATCAGAGACAAAGTATGCCGAGCTTCACCCCTCATATATGGCATCACCGTTTAAGAATGATGTATGAAGTGGTGTCTCTCGTACTTAATGATGAGGAGGTGATGGGTGAGCCTCTGGAGGAAGGTGATGAGACTTGTACCATTATTCGTGATCGTGTCATTGTGGGCAAAAATGCACCTGTTGATGAATTCATATCTTGCACGAGGTATTCTCAGACGTTCCAACCAATTTACAGTTCCATCCAGAGATTAGCTCGTGCATCTCTCCCAGTGGATGTATTGCCAAGGGAAGGGGAGACCAAGGAAACTTATGTTGCAAGGAAGGCCAAGATTGTTTGGTTGGATGAGATTTTCAAGCATGGTGAAAACAGGTTAACCAACAAAGATCCAAACTACAAGTACCCAAGTCGACGAACCATGGGTGTGGTGTATGCACTATACCTCATGCAATTAATGACCCCCAAGATCCTGATCACAACCGTGTTGTAACAAATCAACCAGTGTATCCAACTTATGAGAGTCCAGTAACATGTTGGTCAAGTAGACCTATGAGTAGAGTATATTATGCATTGGGTCTTGATATGTGGCTGAACACCTAAAGCTTTCTAACAATTCAGTCAAGACGCGGGCCACCGAATTTTGTCCAGATTCTAAGATACCCTGAGCTTACAGATACAGACATGGGTAAACACAGAGATGCATTCACCAAGGCTGGATTGGAGAGAATGATGAACGGNAAGGCAGGGAAAGCCAGGAGCCTAAAACCCTCCTTGGCAAGACTGCTCGAGAGCTGATTGTCTTGCATATCCGACAGTTCCGTGATTGGGAACAGAAGAGGAAACTGTCTACTTCTCCCAGCAACAATCTGCCGCAACATGAATCATCCTCTGATGAAGATGATGACGCCGCCCAACAGCGTCAAGCTCCTCCCCCGGAGGTTGCTCCTTCACCACCTCCCCTCCAACGGGCTGCTCCGCCTCTGCCTTCCCCTCAACACACAATCCATCAAAACCCTCCCCCTCCGCATCCCCCTCAAGATGCTGTCCATCAAAACCCCGAGGCTGGCTCCCCACCATTGCCTGTTTCTTCACCCCATCAGGACAGCACGCAGGGTCCAGAGGAACATACTGCCTCCGTGGCCACTGCTTTTACCTCCTCCCTACCTGAAGACGACTTATCTGCCCCCTTAAGCGCTGCCGCTGCCTCCGGGGAAGCCCTTCGTGACGGGGGAGGCGTCCTAGAGGCTGGAGGTTAGGGAACTGGGTGTCAAAAACAAAATCTTGTCTTTTTAACAATATCTCGTCCATTTTTTGTAATCTCATCCACATGGCTGGAATTTTGCAAACGGCTGTCTTTTTGAAATCTTGTCCTTTTTCAAAATTCCATCCTTACACGTAGGAATTTGTATTTATTCTACGAGAAATGCAAAAAAAACAGCCGTTTGGCAACATTCCAGCCAAATGCTGGGATTCTGTAAAAAGACGAGATTACAAAAAATAGGCCATTTGCAAAATTCCAGCCTTTTGCTACAAAATAGTCCCCGGTCCACCATTTTCCTAACCTTCGCTGTTGCACATGCTGAAGACGCGTCTGTCCAATTCTCTGATGGCAATGCCTCAGATGTAGAAGCTGATCCAGCAGCTGTGGCAAGAGGAGATGGTGCCATGTCTGATGAAGAGTCCATTCGTCCTGTTCAACTTCCTGGGGTTTTTGATCTCATTAATGATGACCCCGACATCCTTATTGTTGAACAAGTCCCAGCAGAACCTCACGTGATTGATGCTGCATCAAATTCATCAGCTGATACTGTTATCTCTGAGGTTGACTCTGAATGCATCTATGATGGAACGCAGAATGTACAAGTATACCTCCCCGGTAGCTACGTGTGCATGCTTGGTCCTCCCTGTGAGCTGGACTACTGGCGTCTCCACAAATCAGTATACTATACATTGGGTCTTGATATGTGGCTTAACTCCTACACCTTTCTAACAATTCAGTCAAGATGTGGGCCTCCAAATTTTGTCCAGATCCTAAACTACCCTGAGCTTACAAGTACAGACATGGGTAAACACAGGGATGCATTCACCAAGGTTGGATTGGAGAGAGTGATGAACGGCAAACGTCCTGATATTGACTTTTACTATTCAGGGTGCGCAAATTCTCAAGTGTTTGGGAGCAATGTCTTAATTTGGACTGCAGGCAGCCCAATGACAATGACCTGGTCTTTTCCTAATCCCAATTATCCTCCTGATCAAGATACCCATTTATACTTCACATTTGACTGTCACTCATTGCCTTGCAGTGATGGTTATCTAACTAACATTGATCCTATGGACGATGTGTGGGGCAGGCATGGAGTGCAGTTTGATAAGATTGGTAAGGAGGGCGCACTGCTGGAGGGCATCAAATTTGAAAAGGACAAAGAGAATGAGATTGGGGGATTAGTTTCAAGTGATGCTGGTGGGCGCCACAGATGGGCATTGGTGTATAGGTGGTTGAAGAATATTAAGTCTTTCTTTGTGGATACTTCCACTGTGAAGCTTGACGCAAGAATGAGGGATGCTTTGGAAAAAAGCGAGGCGAACAATGAGTTGGGTGTTGGAAGGAGCGCTTATGATTGATTTGATTGTTTGGATGCATTTAATATTAATATATGGTTGGGTACATGTCTCCTTTTTTTGTCACTGCAGGATTTAAATGGATGATATTGCAGTGTCTAACAACAAGGTGTATTGTGTGCGTGTCTGCAGGATTTAAGATGCGATGTGTTGCAGGACTTAAGAGTTAAAGGTGACATTGGACGTCACAAGATGTTGATGAGGTAGAAAGGTAATTGATGAGAGATTGTGCTTAGGGCCCAAGAGTGTTAAATCCTGCAATCTTAAATCCTGTAAGAAAAGACAGACATACGACACTGATTGGTATGTTTGAACGCAGGAATGAAAAAGTTTTTGGCATAATCCTGAAGAGGGACAATCCTGCAAAAAAGTACCTGACCTTCTACAGCCCTTCATGTTGTCTTCGCTCTTCGCTTCTCGCTCGCCGCGCCTTCCACCGCGCTCCAAGCTTCTCTCCATTTTTGATATCCGACCTCTCTGCTCTCGATATTCTCCTCCTTACCTCTCCCCTGTGCTCAGCCCACACCATAACAGCCGTCCCTCCAATCAAATGATTAGAATGTTTCAACTGTGCCGGTCAAGAGCCTCCTCGAACAGGATTTGCAAATGAATGTGTTGCAGGTGAGTGAGCATGCTGAAGCAGCAGCAGGCTGCTGCTGTCCATTTAATGCATATTGCATATTTGAACATTAAGACATCAACATTGCTGGCTGACTGATGATTGATAAGTATGTGATAGAGTATGATTTGGCATTCTCCAACCTTTTTATATATCTCACACAACCCCAATCAAAAAGCACAACATATGTTGAACTCTTAACTTGAGCTCCATCCTATCAAGACCATGGCAGAGGCAGCACCAGCACCGCACTCCCGTCGCTCCACGGTAACATCCACCGGCGAATCCATTGCAGAATCCATCTCACTCCCCTCCGAACAAAGCGCCGAAGCCCTCCCTCGCCAACCTATACACGACAATAAATCCCACGAAGAAATATTCAACCAGCACAACGATCAGATACAACAAATATTTGACAACAGGCATCACGATATAAATTTCGATGATGACGGCACAGCCTCCTGGGATGATGAAAGCTTTGGTAACAGCAGTTTAGAGTCGTTTGACGATGCATCTCTATCCGAATTACGGAGTGCATTAATAGCTCGACGCCAGAGAATATTAGACGAGGGTAGCGTCAGCAAACGTAGACGGGGGCACAGCTTGGACAGATCTTTAGGGTCATTGAGCTTTGCATCTCTCACGGGTAGTTTAACATCCTTGACGAGGCGGAAGAAGAAAAAGAAGGACAAGGATAAGGATAAAAAGAAGAAGAAAAAGAAGAAGAAACACAAGGAGAGAGAAGAGAAAGACAAGTCTAACAAAAAGAAGAAGGATTCTCATGGTAAAAAGTCAAAACACAAAAATGCCGACGAGGGGAGCCTAAAGCAATTGAAGAACGAAAAGAGACAAAAGAACGATAATGATAGCGGCACACTAGGCACTTCTGGCACATTCGATAAATCTGGGCGCAGTAGCTGGGATCCAGACAAATCTAGCAAGAGTCGAAGTTTGTTCAATTTAAATCTCAAGTCTCCACTTAGTTCTGATCATAACATGAGCATATCTCAGGGTGGTGGGAATGATTCGCATACTTTTGTGTTTTATGCCTGTGATGAGAATACTGGGTGTTGTGCCTTGTGAGTGAAAAAAGTCTTTTATTCCATTGCACACGCATTCTTGTTTGTGTTGCATGTACTCTTACATATGAATGCATCAATGTCAAAGTCATCCTGAGGTGCAGCTACGTAAAAAGGCAAGGCTCGGAGGTTGGGTAGATGTATTGAAACAATGCCCAAAGTGCAATGATCCCAAGGAGGGTGGTCCGTCGAGGAACAGGGGATATGACAATTCGAGTTTACGTAGGGGAGATGACAATGCAAGCTGGAGAAGAGTTGATGATAATGCCAGCTGGAGACGGAGAGAAGATGACAACTCAAGTTTGCGACGAAGAGACGATGTTGCCATACAGAATCCAAGATCCGAACAAAATCTGAAACCTAGACGTCGTGGTGAGGATTATGCGCGTGAGTTGGATCGAAGCAAATCAACGCGACAACCAGAACTCAGCAGCCGTCATTTAGATCGCGATAGAGCACGAGAAAAGAGCCATCAGTCTTCTGAATATGAAACAAGAGGCCACAGACCACGTACCGAAAGAGATAATCTGCCAGATAGACGAGAATCTCGAACAAATAGACCCAGAGAAGGCAATTATGATTCTCGTGAAGCTTCGAGGCGAGATATGCTTCGTGGGCCTTCTAAAAGAGACCTTCATCCACATAGTTCCCGTCCTGGTCACCGACGAACCACATCAGATATTGATAAAAGGAGCCAATCTGAACTTAGACCAGGTGCATCAAGTCGACATATTAGCTCAAATCATCCTTCACGAAGAGACATCGATCGCGACCCAAGTGAGCGTGCGCCAAAAGATCCCTCTTCGAGACGAATACATGAAAGTTCTTCCAGACACCGGCCACGTGAAAAAAGAAAGGAATCAAGCTCTTCATCTGATTCGTCTTCCAGCTCTTCTAGTGAATCGTTCTATGCCAGGCCTCAATCGAAACGACCATCTGTCAAAGAAAAGAAGTCGGCGCCAGTATCCAAAGAAAAGAAGACAGCTTCTAAAGGAAAGGATGGTCACAAACCAACCAATAAGTCCAAAAATAATCCGGCTTCATCCCACCGTCGCCAGCATTCAGACAGAGAGAATGCTAGTCGCAAGATAGAGCGCGAGAATAGCCACAAATCAGCCTCAAAAACGTCGAGAGGTCGAACTCTGTCACCTCCCAAAGTAAAGTCATCACACCAAATTCCCGCAATGGGAGCTATTCATCAACAGCTCCGACGGCATAGTAGTAGATCAAGAGTTTCGGGAGGTTCAGGAGATGTCTTCATAGATCCCACATATAAATATGCGAAAGAATTGTGTCAGAATTCTCGATCAAGATCACCATCACGAGACGCAGAACTTCATTCCTCGAAGCCAGATACAAGACGTGAACGGACACGATCTCCACCGCGTCGACAATCGACAGGTGGCAGTGGGAGATCGAAACCTGTGGTGTTTAAGCCCGTAGACTTCAATCCTCCGCCAACTTCAGCACCTCACGATGATAGTTACCACAGTTTTAATGAATCAATTGATTTTGCTTCGTATCGGCAATCTTCAAGAGAATCATTGGATGACATGTTTCGGGAAGTATACTCGACTGAAACTGCAAAGAAGACAGCTAATAATGTGTTTGATGAAGTGATTGAGTCTGAATCACTGGCCGATAGCAACTTTAGCAATACGCTTGGGGATGGTAGCAGTGATGGAAAAGCTCCCAAAGAAGAAGGTCTCAGCTCTTTCTTTAAGGACACGATTCAATCGAAGAATCCCGAGTTATTTCATACAATCAACAAGATTCTTGAGGAAGAACAGAGCGACAATAACAATTCATTGTCGAAAAGGCTAGACCGATTATCAATGAGTGTAGGACATGCACATCAGCCATCCCAAAAAGAGAGGAAGCAATCCATGTCGAACTCAGCCTTCGTAGATCCTAACCACCACAATATTTCGCTCTCTTCATTAAACGTCTCCGAGCCATCGCTGTTAGAGACATCCACTGATAACTCGCCAATCATACCAGAAATGCCTACCGGAGTTTCAGCGCACCGGAAAACGCAATCATTTCATCCAGATATATTATCACATTCGGATCCAGACCCAATTCATAAAGAGAAATCAAAGTCAGTGTATCCTGGGACCGCAGCAAGTTCCAAAGTCAATATTGACGTCTCTGAACGTAGCTACTTTTCAGAAGAGCGAAGTGCAACGAGCAGTTTTAGTCGAAAAGATGGTCTCAAACAGATGTCAAAAGAAGGTAAGTACCATATGAATGTTGGGCAACGCCACATACTGATGATTAACTCATTATATCATCTTTTGCACTCACTGTCGGCAGAAATGATGGCGTTTGCTTCATTTGAGTCGATGGCTAGAAAAACGAGTAGATCCAAGAGCTTTGGTAAAAGTTCATTCAATACCAAGTCAAGTGGTGCCACCCCTGTCGAAAATGAGCACAGGCACGCGGATATTTCAACGTCTCTGATAAATCAAATGGTCAATCGACTCGGCTCGATTGGCTCGGGAGAAGGTAGTGAAGGAGGCACAAAAGGTATGGATCTGAAAGATCTGATGCAGTATTACAAAGACAAAGATGATGCCAGTGGATCAAACAATTCTGCTACAATCGTTACAAATCTTCGATGGAAGGACATTGGCTTTTATAGCGGTCAGGTCAATGATAAAATTGAACCACACGGGGAGGGGAAGCTCGTGATGTATACCGGCGCGACTTTGTATGGACACTGGCAAAATGGAAAACCGCACAGTGGCCCAGAGAGTGGTGGCCCAGAGAGTGGTGGCCCAAAGAGTGTAAACGGTGCCGAGGTTGAGAAGAAGGAAAGTGATTCCAAGCACAAGAACCACAAAAAGTCAGACTCTCACGATACACCATTCTACAAATTAGGAGATGAAGGTCGAAAGCGTGACATGATAAAAGATGAAGAC
This sequence comes from Cyclotella atomus, assembly GCA_036939935.1. Taxonomy (NCBI): domain Eukaryota; phylum Bacillariophyta; class Thalassiosirophyceae; order Thalassiosirales; family Thalassiosiraceae; genus Cyclotella; species Cyclotella atomus. The sequence continues at coordinate 20,130 of JALLPI010000164.1, read as the reverse complement.
GAAACTGCTGCCATTGCTCGAATCTCAAAGCTACAAAAGGGCAATGCTGCTTTCATCCGGAGATCAGATGGAACTTGGGCCTTTAGTAGATTGAAAAAACTGTCAAAAGACACCGCATACTTTGTTGTCAATCCTTCAGGTTCCACAAAATCCTACAAAGCCAAGTACTGGTACTCTCACATCAGAGCCTGCAAGATTCCTGAAGAGAAGCTTCCCCCATATGATTCACCGAAGCAAAAGTCATCGAATTCGAATGATGAGGTAGAGATGTCAGATTCTGAACTGAGTGAATTGGCGAATATGTTCAATCATCCAATGCTAGAAGAAACTGCCCCAGATAAGCCAACGACTCCACCAAGGACATTTGAGATAAAAGAGGTCAGAGAATACGAGCCTACCAAGAACCGATTTTCCATTAAGGACTTGAAGCCTCCTCCTAGAGAGACCCAACATGATGTAGCCAAAAAGCGAGATAGCCAATACAATGAAGAAAGCGTAAGCAACGATAGCAGAAATAATGGCAGACAAGGTAAACGAGGCTTGACCGTTGATACTAGTGAAAGTAGCCGAGACACAACACAAGATGACTGCAGCACAAGCAAAGGTGTTTTGCGCAAGGGCCGCTTCTCTTTCAATCAAGAAGGCCCGAGTCCATGCATATCCATGAGACGGAATGTTTCTTTTTGTGAAGAAAAAGAGACAAGGTCATACGTGAAAGACGTGCCAGATGATATTAGTACCAAGACCGAAGATGAAGATGACAATTTTGATGTTAATGGAACCATTTCTTCAAACAGAGCCGGCGAGTACAACCTTAAGGGTATTGAGCCGTAAATCAGCTAAGAAGTATTGTAACCTTAAATTGTATCAGTACAACAAAGAGATGACTAGGTATCATGTGGTCCTACTCAGCTACTGCCACTGCACTTCTCTCTTCCATTGATTAGTTTTCTGTTGATTCACATCCATAGCCTTCTCAAAGAAATCAATCTCAAGCTTATTTTGCTCGGTCAGCGTTTCCAACGAGGATGGACTCAGCTTTTCCAACAGATCTCTGTAAAAATGCGTCTTGTCTCGATTGTTAGTCTTTTGCACTGTCACATACGAAGCATTGTGATTCGATATTGCAAACTCAGCATCTCTAGGTACGCCCAGAACATCAGCCATGAATGCTGCTTGATCAGGGTTATCAAATGTCTCCATGAACAGTATCAGATCAAACTTTTCCAATGCCGTGATGGCTCTATCTACGTCTGATTGATCTAATGGGCCCCATGCAATGGAAGGATAGAAGCACGGGCCGTCACATCCCAATTCGCAGTCCTTTGTATTCTTAGTTTGGCTCTTGGCACATGGGTCGAACAACACATTCACCTTGTGAAAGTACTGAGTGCAAGATGGCTTTGGAGTTTGATACATTGTGGAATTTGTCAATGGATGGAGCAATTCTATTTCTTCCGGTGTCGTAGCATTGCCAAGTCTCTTCGCAAAACACTCTTTTGACGAGCAGCCGCTCAAAGCTCTCAACTGAAAGTTGTTGGTGTAATGCCTCCCAAAGTACATGTTGAATCGACCCTCCACTGGCCCATATTTGCTTATAAATGTCTTGCCGCCTCCCTCTTGCGCCATCCACTTTGGTACGTTCTCGGTTAAGAATGATGCAAGTTGTTGCGTATAAGTTTCATTTGTGTAGAGCTGAGTTCTGTCGATATGGAATTTGGTCCCATGGCCACTGAAGAAGAACTCTGACATGTGCCTTTCGATTGGGTGCTTTGACATTAGAGAAAAGCGCATTACATGAGAGCAGAATCACAGTAAGCCAAATGAGATCGACACGAGAACTCACTCTCAAAGTAATAACTTTCAAAGACATATCCCACCGTCCATCAACTTTTGCACAGTCTGAATCCATAGTTTGAAATTCGTGCTCCACGTACAAAACGTCCGGTGCAGCCCTACCCTTTCTTATCTTGGAGTAATCGTCACGGGTTATGTGCTTAATCCCGTGGTATGTGAATACATCTTTAAAATAGGAACGCAGCGTTGTCCCTCCGGCTTTGCGAATATGCTTGAAGAAGAAATAGCTCCCTGTGTTGTTGGAGAAGCGTTTTTGCCATCGATTCTTGTATGGTTCTGCCGACGTATTGACACTATCTGCTTGCCATTGGACCGATGCTCCATCAGTACGTGAATGTGCTGTATCTGTGAAACGCAGTTCTGGATGCTTCTGCTGCTTCTTTTCTGTGAAATCAATGGGCAGTCTCTTCAATATTTGTGTATCCTTGACACCAATGGTACATAATATTGCGATGATGCCTAGAAACGAACTCATTCGTCTTAGATGAGAGTTCATTATTGGCTTGTCGTTTTTGAATTGATTGGTGGACATGGCGGAGAAGGGCTGTGATGGCTCTACACTTGGTTTGGCTTGGCTGCCTCCACTTCGATCACGTAATTAATGAGGTGTTGGATGATCTATGATCTCTCTCACTTAAGTAGCACCTCCTCAGAGCACGATAGATTGGCAGCACTTCCCATTCAAAATCAAATGAAAACGAGTCCGTTTCAACGCATGGTAGAGGTATTCATGGGCCAAACCGACCACCCACGCCAACCCCTCCAAGCGCAAATCAAAAAACCATCACCTGCCTCGCTTATGCCTCTTACTATTGTTCTCTATCGCTCTCTCTAGAGCTCCTGCATCATGATGAAAGAAATCCTCCCCAGCTGCAGCTGCAAATGCCACAGCAACCAAAGCATGGCCGAGTCAAAAAGGCCCAACATGACACAGTTGCATCAATGCGTTCAAGATCGTCAATGGAACAAAATCAAGCGTGCCATACGCCATGACGCAAGTGTAGCCATGCGCATTGATGATTCTGCAGAAGAAGACAAATGGTTTTACAGTGCCAGGTATGAAGCGTGGAAAAGAAGTGTCTGTGGGTCATGCGTCGATGCAATTGGCATTGATGAGTACTGCAATACTTCGAAAGATCCTCGTCCTGAGCAAAGTGCACAAGAGGATGCAAATCAATCACTACCAGTCAGATATTGGGTACCTAATCAAAATATGAACGGCCAATCGGCAATTCGACAGAAACGAACATTACTCCATTCCATATCCAAGCTTAAATTCCATTCGGATGAAGCTTTGATAGCTCAACTCTCTACCGGTGATTGTGAAGAGTTACGTGATTTAGTGGAGGCGAGTTTGACCATGAAGATGATAATTGATGCTAGCGTTAATGAGTTGCGACCTGCAACGGAGGGCTATTACAACGAGGAGAATGATCAAGAAAACTTGGATTGTTGTTTGGACAGGACATGTCGAATCTGCTGCTGCTATTATCAATTTATGTACTGCCCTCCAGTTTTCGTTGATCCTGTTGAGAAGTATGATTCAGATGACGATGATGAAGAAGAAGCATCAAATGCAGATGCGCCTGTAAAAACAATGCACAAATCGGCTCTTACAATGCCTGATGGGCTAGGAGCAACCCCATTGCATCTGTTGACTGGTGAGGGGTCTTCGCATGTTGATCTCGTGAAAGTATTTCTTGATGGTTGTCTGCCAACTGAGAGTGGGAGGAGGCCGTCTGTTCACGAGCTTTTGATCGCACAAAATGGTCATGGATGTACCCCATTGCATTTCCTCAGTGGTAAGATTGGTTGTACATGTTGTGGTCAGTGCTACCTATTTGGTTGACTTAATAACTCGTGATGTGTTGTAACAGACAGTGGCAGTGAAGAACTGCTCCGACTTATACTAGATAAACTCCAACATGAATACACAGGCAAGCCTCTGTCTCAACTGAATAAGATTCATCCATTGCTAGTTCAAGACAATGAAGGTGATCTTCCTCTTCACTATGCTTGCAGCCATGGGGCGAACGCGCAGGTCCTCTCATCACTTACAGCGCCACCTGGCGCTCGTAATTCAATACATGCGAGAAATGGTGATGGTAAACAACCCATTGACGAACTGTTAATCTGGTACAAGGGCGTGTTCTCCATGATTGGTAGAGGGCAATTTGATTCAGACGAGGAACAATTTGATTCAGACGAGGAAGAAAGCAGTGATGATACATCGGATAGTGACGACAGTAAAGACGATCACGAGGATGATGCAGCAGATGTTTCACCATCTGATCCTAATCCAGAGGAAATGATAATGACAGCAATGAAGTGCATGTTTGTTCAGCCGTTGGTAGAAAATGATTCAGAAAGGACGTCAGTTCATTTGTCACTTACTCCGCATTGCAAATATTATCTATGGGATAGAATGTGGGTTCTCATCAGAGCTGGCGCGCAGTTTATTATGGAGGTTACGGGTTGTAATCAGGCGGATTGTTCAGAATTAAGCCAGATACACGCAGCTATTATGGTGACAAAATACTTTGATTTCCCTGCAATAGCTTTGGTAGCTAGTGTGCTGATGCAAAGAGACATATTAACAGAGGATCCCCAACACAACAATACAATTTTGAGTCAGCTTCTGATAGAGACAATGTTACAAGAAAGTACCCAAGGTCTTTTGCCGCTACACGTGGCTTGCAACAATATTCTCGACCGTGTGCCGTGGAAGAAGACCAACCGCAGGGAGAATTCTTACTTGTTCCATTATATAGCAATGACCTCATGCTGGCCAGAGACCGTGCGCTGGCATACTGGCCGTTTCCAATGCTCAATGATTGCCTACTTACTACATCTATGTCCAGAGAGTGCCAGTGTTCCTTCAAAGGACGGTCAGCTGCCTCTGCATTTGTACCTGAATGGTGGATTTGAAGTTTACGATACTAAATATCAACGGCATCTGATCTGGAAGGATGTAAAGAAATTGTTGGAAGCATGTCCGGCGGCAATCAGAACACCGGATACATCTAGTCATCTGTATCCATTTCAAACAGCTGCTGCGGCTGCTGATTCGTCGACTAGCTCACATGCAGATGAAAATGGTATAGATGATGGTGATAAATCAAGCTCTGAATCAGATCAGCTGACATTGTTGGAGCTGACTTACCTTCTGATACTAGAAGATCCTTCCTTGTGTTGTAAAAATGTCTAAGTTACTACTACTTGAGCATTGACTTTATTTCCTCTTGATACTAGAAGATCCTTCTTTGTTTCATGACAAAGTCTAAGTTATACTATCCACTCATTTAATCAAACGGGTTCAACGCAAGAAACCTAACTTGCGTCTACGGACTTCATGTATAGACAGTGAATTCTCTCTGTAATCGTCACTGTTTTGCACATCCCCACGCTGCCTTGCTCTCAACAACATTCTCTTCTCCACATCAGAAAACACAGCCCCACCAGATCGAATCATATCTGCCAAGACTTGAACATCAACATCCTCCCTATGATCATTATTCCTGCTTGTATTGCTGCTCTTCTGTTGAGAAACAACAAATGACAGCTCGTTTTGGTCTAAATCCAAAGCATCTACCTTGTTCTTTTTTACACCAAACTGTTGCTCCAATGTGCCGTTGCGGAGTGCCTCCAACTCTTCCGCAAAAGCATTCGTAGCCCATTCCATGTGAACTTGTTCAAATTGTTTTTGCTCTTCTGTAGAGAGACTAGTGCTATGATCCTGTTGTGGGACCTGTTTCTCTGCATCTCTCGCAGCATTTGTATCTTTAGATAGATATGGTTCCCACCATTCAACTTGTGTCTTATCATGATTGCTCTCTTGACAAACATCACTCTGCAAAGCTTTGTGCATCTGTTCCCTTGCAGCTACAATCTCTTTCATGGCCGCGGGTACATCAGCCCACGGACTATTGCTATCAATCTCCCATCCCTTCTCATCTATAACATTAGGATCGAGTGGAGGCAGTGGTGCATTACCATACTTGTTGACGACTCTGCGTACGTTTGACATGGCATTTTCCAATTGATGTATCCGTTCGATGTTGACGTGCTTGGTGTTATCCCCATCATCTGTGTATTCGTAGTTGTATTGAGGACGATGGCTTGACTCTGACGCTGATTCGTCTTGGTTATTGGATCCATATGAGTCCTCCATCATGTTGTCTGAGTTGTCGTTGCTGCTCATAGTGCAGGCTTCTCTCTCCTGTTACCTTTCGTGAAATTCAAGTGGTTATGCGAGAAGTCTGCACAACATTCATAACTGACAGGTTCACCACTCCGTGATGAGCGATCAACCACCACCCAGCCACCACAGGAAGCACGCAATGTAGCTGCTGATCCTCCTCCATCGGCTGCTGCTGCCTTCAATCCACTATCGGAATCTCGCCTAACTGCAGCCACCATCAGAGCTCTAAGCGTCACCATTCCACCAAAGAGGGAAGGGAGTCATGGGAGAAGAGGGGATGCATCTGCTCCAATTCCGAACTATGCAAGAAACTGATGCATCAATGGGCTGCATTGGGGGAAGACTATCGTCACATGCTTGAATGGGTTTACATTCCAATGTGAAGTACAAAGACTAAGGACATTGGCATTCATATTAATGTCTATCACGATGGCTGCATCCGCCATCTATGTTGGACATTGGACACAGAAGGAGAGGAAGGAGTGGCACAACAACAAAAAAGGGGCTCTTCCTGTCGCACTCTATCACTTTAAACCTTGTTTGCGAGATGCAGTGCAGAGATGACGAATTCATTCCAGCACACTCACCAGATTTAGGTGCTCTAGAGAAGAAGGGAAGCAAGCTGGACTGACCCAAAATGACCTCTGCAAAGTGATTCTCCAAGATTCTGATCAAGTGTACTACATTATCCCAAACAATATGTGTTACGGTACTATCAAGCGCGAAATTGATGAAGCCATAGCTCGAAGCCAAATCAAGCTTTTAGCCCAGACCATGCCGCCTTTGACTGAGAAGAAACAGAGAGCGGGACAACGGAAACGCTCATCGTCAACTGAGAGGAATTTCGAGGCACTTTGTAAAGATATTGTCAAGAATCTTGAGATATATGTACGTCGCATGTTGGAGCTAGTGAAGGATATTGAGGAGTTGAAAGAATCCATTCAGAAGCTAACCATCGAAAAAGAGCAAGCTATCTCAAAGCATGAAAAGGAGATGGAGGAAATGAGAGCGGAGTATGAAGAGAAAAAGGAGGAAATGATAGCGGAGTTCGGAGAGAAATTACGCATGATGACGGGGAACTTTGATTATTGGAACTGCTAAAAAGCAATTCGAAATGTCTCTGAGTATTCTCAAGTAGTGCTCGAGTTGTACTTGATTTATGGTGAGCACTTTGCAAATAGTTGTGTACGGTATACTTAGCTATAATCATTGACTTTTACTACGAAGAATTTTCCATTACAAAGAGATTATGCATGTCCACACCACTAATGATTTCAACCACCAAGATAAACAGATGAAAATGAAGTGAAATTTGTTGTTGCAGTGAGTACCAGCTTTATACCAATGTTTCCTTGAACAAATTTCCTAAATCAACATGAGAAACAAGCCACCAGTAAGAGAAATATTCTTCTACGAACAAGTAACGTGTCAATCATAAATGCACTCACTCATTCCAGCCATAAAATGCATCAAACCATTGTCACTATCTGAATTCAACACCTGCACTAATACATCCGTTTTATCTTTGTTCAACTCGGGCTCACATTTTGACAAGATGTAAGTACCATCCGTCTGATTGGTCAAAATGAAGGAGAATACTTTGTTTGGTTCTACTGCAGAAAGCCTTGTGAATTTGAACCTAAAAATCGAATTGGGGTGTGTTAGAGAAAAAGCTGCAGTCTGCTTCAAAGGCACAATAGAGTACAAATTCAAGCTTCCACAGCTCGTGACACTCACAACAAATCCCCCTTCTTACCAACTCTCTCAAACGACAATCCCGTATACTTGTAATTAATCAACCCCTTGGTCAAATCATCGATAGTCGTATTCTTCATTTCGGCAATGGCCAACTTTTTATTCCGTGAGGCAATAGCCTGTTCTTGATGCTCTGCCTGCTGTTTTAGTAGCTCTGTGAATAGATTACAGTGACGACGAGAAGAAATGGTTGGAAAGGTTAAAACAGTAGACACTCAATATATGGTTGTGTAATTAGTAAGTACTCACCATTCAACACCATATCGCCTTGTGTATTCTTACCCCTCATCGCCTCCACCCTAGCCTCAAGACTGCATTTCTTCTCTTCCAAATCACGCTTTTGACGCGCCACACCCCCCATTACGGCTGCATCATTCTCGCTATTGGAAGCGGCTACTAGACCGCGCTGTGTACGCACATCGTCCAACCGTTGCAGCTGGGCGACGATGCGTTCGGTTTCGTCGGAGTGGGCGTGTTCAATGTCGGAGGTTAAGACGTCGATGCGGGATTTTTCGGAGGAGAGCCATGATGTGAGGGAGGACTTTTGGGTTTGGATGGTTGTTAGGAAGGATGTGGTGAAGGTTGCTGGTACGGCAGCGGCGGCCATTTTGAGTTTTGACAGTTTGTGGTTGGATGTTGCTCGCTGCTTTGGCTATTCCCGGCGCATTATTACCTGTCTGATTCTTTCTATTTTAAGATATACACTGTGGATGCCATCTAACTTTGTCTAACTTCACGAAAAAATACCCTAGTAGGAGTCGAGGTAACCAGGTACGCGTTTTTCTGCTGCATTTCTTTTATCTCTTTGGCTTGCTCCATAATACAACAATGTTCAGAACAACCACCCTGATCAAACATGCAACAACGCTCAACAGACGATCTCTGCAGCCCTCTCTACGCCCAGCTCCACCACCGCCCTGCATCTCCTCATCATTATCTCTTCACCCATCCCCAACTCGGTGCACCCACCCATCCATCAGCACATCATCACGAACCCTCTCCTCCAGCTCGAAAAATGTCCACCAAGAATCCATCCAAAAAGCCCAAGAACTCCACGCCGAACTAAAAGAAATGATCGACGCCCAAAAGTTACTCCAACAAACCAAAGCCCAAACATCCAACACTGCCTCCTTCATCTCATTCCTCAAAAACTCCAAACCTCAAATATTCAATATATTCTTTGCTTTTGTGTGTGTATTAATGGCTCATCAGATACATGGATTACGACAGGGGTATAAAAAACTTTTGGGGGAGATGGAGGCCAAGGAAGAGGAGGTGAAGGTTCTACGAACAAAGTTACGTCAAGTTTGTGATGTAGTTGATACAAACGAAGACGATGACTATTCACAGAAGGATAACGAGCCTCAAACATCCTTTGCAATGTATCTTTCGGAAAAGTGTACAAGAACCATTGGAGATATATTTGCCGATTCCGACAAAAGGCCGGGATATACTTGGATCATGGCTCGTAAATTAGCCTCTGGAGATAATATGGAATCATCTCGATTTACCAATGCCATACAACAGATCATCACGGATGAATTGAGAACTGTAGTTGGTGATGTAGTGTGGAGTGAGGAAGAGCTGAAGCAGAAACGTGTGAGTGAGTTGAAAGCCGAGTTGAATGATGTCAAGGTGAATCATTTGGGGGATAATGCTCAATTGAGTGGGTTGGTGGAAATGTTGGAGCAGGTTCATGAAGAGGATTTGGTGGATGGTGTAAAGAAGAGTGATGTGGGAAATTCGGATGGTAAAGTGAAGCGGACCAGGTATGCCATATGATGTAATTGAAAAGCAAATAAAGGTACAATATTTGACAAGATGCTTAAATTACAGAATGCTACTAGGTAGTCTCACAAACAAGCACAGATAATTTTCCAACCAACTCTTTTCATCTATCAATTGTAGTGTAGCTTCAAAATATTCAATCGTCAGTTTCAACCCTATACACTGTTTCTCCTCTTCTAATCTGTCTCATATCAAACTCCCCTGTTTCAACAGATGTATCCGCTTCACTATCCCCAACCTCCTCCCTAAACAGTGGCAGCACCGAATAAAACCTCCTATTCCAACATTCCTCCATGCACAAATACGCTCTGCAGGCACCTCCAACAATACACATGAAGCTAAACCAAGCTACTAGCACAATTCCAATATCATAGAAACCTCGTGCCAGCCCATGTAAAAATAGAGTATTGATATCATCCTTTTCGTCATGCTTGTGACTTTTAGTATGATAGTTATGCGGGGAAGTAGTGGCATGGCTGGGTTTGCTCTTTTGAGATAGTAAGTGGGCAGAGATCCATTCTAACAGAGAATTTGGTGAGTCATCGTTTCGTTGGGGCCACGGTGCTAACAGTATGATTGAAATTAGGATCAGGAGAAGGAAGAGACGGTGTGTTGCCTTGATTATGTTTTCATTGATGATGATCATGGTGGTTTCATGATGATTTGGTGCTGCTTTAGCCGACGATAGAAAGGAATGAGGAATAGAATCAAGCAACGAAATAATGAGAGGAGAGGGGGGAAAGGAGAAAAGAGACAAGCCCTTTTGATATCGGATATATCGGTCTTATGGGTATTCTCATGTGATTTATAACAAAGTTACCTCAATTTACAAGGACTTGTTACTCTTAGAGATTTGCTGTAATCTCGCTCCTCGATGGAGACTGCCACAAGAGATGCTTTGCAGCAAATGTTTTGCACAAGGCCTGTGTCTCTTTCTTCCACATCGAGTAATCTAAGATGCCAGAATCACTTGCATGGCATTTGTAGAGTATCATTTGGACCAATTTCTTCAGCTCCCTTCCGCTAAATCCGCCCGTGTTGGAATCTTGCGCCATCTTCGATAATGCACTTTCTACGTTGAAGCTCTCGTTGTACCTTGCAGTCGGCAATGGCTTGGATAGAAAAGATAGATAGTTGCGAGATGGTGCCGTTTGGGCGGAGCAGAATACTCTGGAAAAGGCATTGTTCAAGATGGAATATCTTTCATATCTTGATGGAACCGGCAAGTGGAGGTGCTCATCCATCCTATCCAGCACAGCTTCATCTAGCTCACTTGGGTTTGACGTAGTCAGAATCAACATGATGTTTCCAAACGTACCCGTCATGCTGAGAAGTACATTCAAACAATCACGTGAATAACCACCAGATGTGGACTTTGTTTCATCTCCCAACCCTGCTACGACAGCACTTGAATCTTGAGTGGTCTTTGCTCGACTTCCGAGAGCACATTCTGCTTCATCAATTATGATTATGCCTCCACGTCCTTTGCTAGCCCACATCAACAGCCGTTTCAGCTCGGATGGCCCTTGACTTTTCAAAGGAAAGACTAGAGAGAATCAAGTGAAGAAGATTGAGATGGGCTCGAGATAGTAAATCGAAGATACATCTCCAAATACTCACCGTCTCCTCCACTCATCATGGCATAAGGCAAACCGGTAGACTCGGCAAGCTTTTTGGCTACCATACTTTTACCGCATCCTGGCTTTCCGTGGATTAGGATGCTACGCATTGGAAATCCCCGAGCGCTGGCGGCAGATGACACCCGAACAATCACTTCCATGCGGTCCTTGATTTCGTCGGGGAGCACGATTTCTTCAGCGTCATTTGCAGCACACCAACTTGGTCTCATCCTTAAGTTGCCGTACTCGCGTACCAGACGAGGAGCGGTGAAGAAGCGCAAGATGAAGAGACATACCAATGATATGCCTTCCTTCAAAGTCGAGGTGACAAAAACCATCGAAGCTGCAGCAATCACGTAGAACAGGAATTGATGACGGCCTTCTTCAGTACTAACAATATGGTGCATACAGCCGGTCAAATGCCAAAATATGTTCTCGATAGCCTGGATCACTTCATTGGTGAGTGCATTACCAATGATCTTGATTTGTTCCAGAGAAGTCGATTCGTTTTCCCTCTCAACTACTGCTTCTGCATTGATTTCTTCTTTTGCAACCCGCGATTCAATTCTGGCCGCGTCGTCTAGTTCTTGCAATTCTCTGGCAAAGAAGGCATTATTGCTTTACGAGAATTTCAATTGTATCAATGCAAAAGTCGGGCAATGGTCAACTTACCGCATTGTCGAGTTCCATATTGTCTTGATATCTTCTATAGCGTTGACGAATACAAGCACAGTATCCAAACCAGCATTTGCTTCTTCCGAGTTCGTTTCTCGCGCAGAAACGACTGCTCTCTCAATTCTTGTCAATTTCTCGGAAGCCAGATCATTTGTCGACAGAACTGTCAGCCGCGAAGCCAGCCTGGCTCGAAGTAGATTGATTTTCGTGGACTGCATCAATGCGTGGCAGAGTTGAGTAACGCGTTTCAATGCTGCCTCTGTTTCTAATGCGGCCACTTCGGATGCGATAAGTGCAGGCGTTTTGAATAACGTGGAATCTTTGGTTATCGATTTCAACTTCACAATTGTTTTGTCAATCGATGTGTAATGATGTAGAAAGGCTGATGTAGTAGAAAGCTTTGATGACAGTTCTCCCATTGAATTGGCTATATGAGCCACTGCGCCGATGTTAAAGGAAAATATTGCTGGCGGATCCAACTTCTCGCTTGCTTCGTCGTTTTCATCAATGACTCCGGTGTGGTACCGAGTTCTGCGTGTGGTTCGGCTGACTGCAAAATATTGCTGCTTGTCATCCTTTAGTTTGTAAGTCTTGAGAGGGAGAGATACGATCTTGGCCAAAGCAGCTTCAGATTCAATCGTATTCTCCACTTCAAACCCTACCTTGCTCCACGTTTCTATTTGTAAAAGGGGCGATTCGTCAGAGTTCGGTATGTGCTGGCTGAGAGCACTATGGTGCTGTGTCATCAAGTCGTCATAAATGGCAGATGAATTCACCATCAAATCGGCCAAAGTGGCCAGCTTCGTCTCCTCTCTGACATCTGTCGTGTACTCTTTAAGAGCTCTGAAAGCTTCAATTGCAATGACTGCTAGTTTCTCTGCCTCTGCCTGCCAAGAGTTAATCGTTGCCACTTCTTTTTCAATGTCTTGAAGCCAATTCGGTTCATCAAACTGAGAGAATCGGCAAGTTAGATGTATGATATCAAAAGCCATCGTTATTGCAGAAAGGGGGGCTTACCAATGAATAATTAAACGGAGTAACTGAGTACTCATCGTATAATAGGTGCCGATCACTCGACTTCATGTCCAGTTCAGATGCTGGAGTAAGTGCAGAAGTGAACTTATCCAATGCTATCGCGAGATTCGATTCTAACTCGTTCACTTTGGTTTGAATTTGTTCAACGAAGGGTTTACCGTAGTTGGCCGATTCCCACGGATATGACGTGCTGTGTCTGTTTGTCGAGTAGACACTTTCCCTCCACGCAGCAGCAGTCATGATTATTCACCAGTATAGCTGAGGCGCTTATTTGATAAGCAATGCGGGCCAAGATGGATCCCCTTTATATTAGTATGATGGATGCTGGAGTGCAAAGCGGGAGATGGACAGGTCTAGATTTAAATTTTAAAATTGTCAGAAAACAAGTTGTCAATTGAAATTCAGTTTAAATAATAGAAATTCAAATGCTAGACGATTATTTACTCCCCAAAAAGAGTCCTTTAGTCCAATTTTAAGTAACCTTTTTCCGGGCTGATCGCCTCCCTTCACAAACAACGTTCCATCTTGGATGGACAAACCATTGGGATGATTCGAAAGTGATGATGCCGCTTATACATCCAGAGGCTCATATCAACTATTGAATATTATCAGCTCATTTTCAAAAGATGTAAAAAGACAGCAAGTCCAAGCTAAAAGCTTTGCTAGCTCACATGCCTACTAATTCGATGCAGTATTTTCCAGTTGTGTTGCCGCAGCCTTTTATACATCCAGAGCAGTATTTTCCAGACTCATCACTGATTAAAGAGCTAGAGAGAAAAGGTGTTCCATCTGCCTCTTTGATGCTATAACTCCATTGCATCCTCCTCCTCAACAGATCAAGCAGTCTCAGTAGGCATCCAGAAGTATCAAGGAATTTGTAGCAAAGAAGATGACTTTTGTCTCAATGAAACTGTGTGATGGCAATCTATGCGATGGCTCAAACCTCGGAACCTAAATCCGGTCTTTTTGGCTGGAGTATCCGGTCGGAATTTGGTTCCGACCGGATTCCCTGGAATTTCCATGTCTATGTGTCTGTCTGTGTTAGTGTCAAAAGATATGAAAGATACCCTAAATAGGTATCTTGGTGTCAGAAAGTTGAAAAATTTAGGTAGACATATTCCTACTTGCCCACTACTTACTGACAGGTTATTACGATATTATAACTGTTGCATTAAGGTCAATTAAAAGAGATCGACTTCAGATGGAAATAAGAAATAGAATAACTAATAAAGTAAATAACAACGGTGTTGTTGCGAATATGTTTTTGGAATTGTGAGCTTTTATCAGCTTGTTATCTTTATCATGTAAAAGCAAGTAGAAATGAATCAGATCGATCTCCAGATTGTCCAAGTCTCAAGGTCAGTACCACGTTAAGAGTCTTCATATACCAGTCAAGACAGTACTTATTTATTGCCTGATATATTGTCAAAGCAAAAGTAACAATTGCCCAAGTTCAAACAACAGGCTTATAACTGTTCATTATGTACCAAGTTCAGCTAAAGTCGGTTTTGATCAATGGGCAATAATTGAGAGAATCCGTGCATTAAGACTCTAAAATTAAATGCCACTCTATCATTCTTCTGAGAACCGTTCCCATGATCTCTGCACAGGAAATCGATACAAAAGCCTATGACTGTTCCTAGCCGTGTCCATGGAACGTTACGACCGTTAAAAAGAATATCTGTTTAGGTCTCCTTAGAGCGAGACCAGACCAGTACCAGAGCGAGACCAGAAATATGTATCCCATTATTCTTCTACTCACTACCTAATATATAATATGTATTTGCACACTCCCCCGTGATCCAAGATCAATCAAAGCAGATAATTGAATACTTACCACCACATCAGCATGTGTCTCAATCTAAAGAACAATTCATCAGGCAAAGGCTTCGTAAAGATATCAGCCTTTTGCATGTCCGTAGCAATGTAATTGATCTTGATTTTATCGTCGACATGTAACTTGAAATGGTGGTATTTGAAGGCAATGAGCTTTGTCCTTGGAGTGAACTTTGGAGCAATAGCCATTTTAATGCAAGATTGATTGTCTTCAAATACTTTGCAAAAGGAATTAGGCTTATTGATGAACAATGGAAATACTTGTGCAATTTCTTCCATATAGTCATCAAAGGAATAACCTCTCTTAGCACAGTAGAAAGAGCAATGTACTCTGCTTCGGCAGTGCTCAAAGCTATCTCACTTTGGACCTTGCTTACCCAATATATAGGGCAACCGGCGTAATAAATCACATATCCCGTTCTTGACATAACATTATCTGGATCTCCCAAATTCTCAATCCGCCAACCACCCGCAAAGTCAGCATCCACGCAACATTCTAAACCCTTCGAAGGATCGGGCTCATAAATAATTCCGTGTGTTTGTGTACCCAACAAGTAGCGTCCGATTCTCATAATAGCGTGCTCGTGAGACAGCCTCGGATCAAAACAGAAACAAGCTGTCTGATAAGTTGCCATTGAGATTTCGGGGCTAGTGTTTGCTTGAAGGTACGATAGCATGCCACTTCAACTTTCGCGGTTCGCCATCCAGATCTTTATTGAGAACTGGTTTGCCAACTGGAGTCTTTTTGGTGTTAGCTTCATTTTCCCAGTCATTGTCCATCAAGCCAAATAGTGTACATATTCTTTTGTTGAGAAACTGTTGTGACATCTCAAATCTTTTGTCATCGAGTTGCTTAATTTCTATGCCCAAGAATTTATATATATCACCTTCATCTGTAAGGATGAATTTCTCTGGGCCTTGTTGCATTGATTTGATGAAGCTATCAATTTTTTTCCTTAGAGCATTCCTTAGAAGGGTTATAGGGAAGCTCTAAGGATTTTACACACTCTCAATTTCAAACAAGCTGTGAGAACGACCTTTTTTTGTCCATAAGTGTTCAGATGTCTTTTCTAATAACTTCTGTACAGAGTAACTAGTAGTTTGTGGTCCTGTTCTTAGAAGACACCATCAATTAACGAAAATCATCTAACAAAAATCGTCTAAGGGCCCCAAAGTTATATAAGGATTTGATTTGAAATTGAAAGTCCATTGGGAACTTTCTGATGTCTAAGGGCCGTCTAAGGAAAATGATGACATGACCAACGGCCTTCGGACCTCTAAGGAATGTATAAGGAAAGCATCTAAGAATTGTCTAAGAACAACGCTTCTAAGGATACGGAAAGGTTATCCCTAAAATTTCCTTAGACAATCCTTAGAAGCATGTTAGACTAATAATAATGTGCTAAAAGGATTAACTCTCGATTTTAGTACTTTTTCTGAAAGAATATAGCGGTCAGATTTCTTCAACGACTCCAACCAAAATCTTCAAGTCGTAGGGACTTTTTCTACGATACAGAGAGGAACTAGTATGGTACTTCCATCCATCTTGAGAGCCTCAACCAAACCCCAACCTCCTCATTTTGATGATTCAGCTCTCTTGAATAAAGTGAAGTCCTTGATGTCAATGGTAGTACCAACAGCAACCCAAAAATAGTAAAGGATAATGTGTAAGCTAATATTGCAATTGTTATACTAGATACTTTAATAGTTGTGAACACTTACGGACAAAGAATGGCTGGTGAGAGTCATTTGTAAAATGTATGTTCAAAACAACTTCTTACCTTGAATACTCATTTTGTGCACCTTGATAGTATATATTGGTGATCAGGCGTGGTCTCGTGATAACGTGGGGTTTGAATGCGGGCAGCATCATCATTGATGCAGGCAGAATCAAAAATGGCATGTGAGTTTGCAATCATTCACAAGTCAATATAATGTTACAAACTATTTCTTACCTCCATATTACCGTATCTCCTCGCGGATGATGTGGCTTGAGTGCTCGGATGGTGGATGAGGTTGAAAGGTTGGTGTGATCTTGATATCCATCCTAGTATTAAGTGGTGGAAACCGATTTTCATTTGTGCTTCCCAAATTTGATTCAGTGTGGGATCCGAGGGGGGAAAGGCCTCCTCTATGTCACATTTGTCTCTAAGGATCTTGAGCAATAGCCAGATGATAGAAGCTGGGATCTTGAGTGAAGTCCCGGCTTTCTCTATATGTTCCATTGCATTTTTACATGTTCCCCGTAGTCGTTCACGTGAGCACCTAAACAAATGTAGAAAGGTCTCATCTGGGGCTTGGCACCAGGGGCATGTGTCGTTGTCTGCCCCATGATGGTTTTTGTTGTGGCCTACTGGCATCCATTGATTCATCATCTTAGATATCCGGGCTGTCTGAGCCCAGCTGTGGCCACTTCGTGCTGCTGTTATGGCATCTCGGTCTATCTCTTGGATTGCTGTATCATCTATTTTCAATTTTCTTGCAAGGAATTCTTCTTGTGCTATTGCACCTGGCAGCAGCTGGACTGCCTTGTCAACTCTCGCCGAAATCCATGACCCACTGATCTTGACCATACATTCGGCCCCAGGGAGTGGTAAGTATGGCGTAGGTGGAGTATCTGCTTGCACTCTTAATTCTGCCTTTTCATCACAATCGATATTTATCTGCTCAACTCGTGAGCACTGATGTTTGGGCTTGTTTTTGTTGGCATGTCCTTTCACATGCTGGAATGATATCGCAATCTGGGGATTGTCACGGACCAACTTTTGTATCGCAAGTATATTATATCCATGTCGGCAGCAGTCATTGCTCCTGGGTTCTGGATTGGTAATTTGATGTTTTCGATACCTGCCTCATTGTCACAGTGACATATGATCTTTTTGATCTTCTGTGGCCTTATTGTTACTAAATCTGATAGACTCGTGGCGGTAAGAATAGGAGTGTCTAGGTACTTTGATCGGTATATCCATGCTGAGCCATCTGTTGTCTTGAGTCACTGCATGCCATGTTATAGCTCCCTTTTCCTTCTCGAGGTGTACTGATGCATCACTGACCAAATCTAGTTGCCCTATTGTCCCTTGAGGAAGATTGTCTCTGGTCAGTATTCTAACTCGTTTGTGAGTGAATTGCCTTATGAGCACTTGAGGCTTCCGAGTCCAGAGGGTTGATTGACTACTCATGTTTGGGTTAATCGGATGGGAGTTTAGTGGTGGCCCTGGTACACACTCGAGTGGTACATCATACTAAAAGCCGCGATGGGTCTCGCAACACTTATGTAAGCCAAGTTCATCTCTATAATAGATACTATCCTTGGTTCTGTATGCTGTAAACTGAATCATCCGTGGAACTGGGTACCATTCGCCCAATGGTTGCTGAAGTGGATAATCTTTTGTCCGTGTATGTGGATCACCATTTGGACAGAAAGTATACCGGAGGCATTTCCTGAACGCTGCTCTATGTTTGTCCGTTGGTTCTACCGTGTTCGGCCAATTATATCCTTTAACAGGAGTTGCTCTCCAATCACTGCCATTTCTTATTCGCTCAATTGGGATCTCCTTGCCATTTACATCTGCAAGGTCTGATATCCATGTGACTCTTAACCAGAGTCTGAACTCATTTGCCAGTCGTCTTCCGGTTGGCTTGATAGTCTCTTCCTTTGTGAACTCTTCTAAAATAGCTTCATCATATTGGCGTTGTTTCTGTGGCCTCCATGCATCCTCTGCCCATACTGATGCATTGTATAAGTCAAGCATCTCTTGCAGGTTTAGTATCCAACCTTGTCCGAGATATTTTTTTGGTGGTGAAGTCTTCTCTAGTATGAGGCTGCCAAAGCCAGATGCA
This sequence comes from Cyclotella atomus, assembly GCA_036939935.1. Taxonomy (NCBI): domain Eukaryota; phylum Bacillariophyta; class Thalassiosirophyceae; order Thalassiosirales; family Thalassiosiraceae; genus Cyclotella; species Cyclotella atomus. The sequence continues at coordinate 1,524 of JALLPI010000164.1, read as the reverse complement.
AGTGGGAGTGCATTTAGAGTTGGGATGATATCTTTCGCGACTGTTTTATCCCATCTAAGAGTGCGTACAAGGTATGTCAATGCACATTGTGCTTGAAGATTATAGATATTGGTATCCAACTCCAGGCCTCCCAATCCCTTTGGTCCCCATACTGCTGACCTTGGCATTTTTCGATTAAGATATAATATTGGGAGGAGTTTCATTAATGAGCACTGTCAATTTTTTGCATTTGTCATGGTCGGAATTGTGACAGATGTAGGCCATATTTTGTCTGTGCTAGTAGTCGAGAGTTTAATAGTTGTAAACCCTCACTGTATAGTAGGCGTGTAGATGTTGCTCCACTGCATGTGCTAGAAACTTTCTCTAATCTTGCTGCAAAGTCAACATCTTGGGAGGCATCTACAGCAAAATAATATCCCAACATCTGTTTCTGCCCAGATACACGTGTATTTCGTTGACGTTCCTTTGGAGCAATCACACGCCACTACTCATATCGGTCTCACGCTCCTGTCATATGTCATACACTCAAAGGTGTATAGACAGCGCTCCCACCGATAGAGCACACACCAGCGATTGTTCCTACCAACACCAACCATCGGCGCTACAAACGCGATCAATCACACCAATATCGATTCCAAGCCACAGTAGCACACAACAACGCAACAGTACCCAACACAGTGCACTGTAATCATCTCACTAATGCGCCATCCACCCTCGACTGTAGCCACCACACGAACATTTGTTCTAGCTGACAGCACGCATTTGTTCCTTAATTGCAAATCACATATTGTAATGAATAACTATCATAGTAAGTTTAACACACTGACACAAATGATTTACTTCCCCCAAACATCTATCGTTCCCATCCCTAACCACTTAAATTTCAACAATAGGAATGGTCTCATAGTTTGCACTGTAATCATCTCACTAATGCGCCATCCACCCTCGACTGTAGCCACCACACTAACATTCGTTCTAGCTGACAGCACACATTGTTCCTTAATTGCAAATCACATATTGTAATGAATAACTATCATATTAAGTTTAACACACTGACACAAATCATTTACTTCCCCCAAACATCTATCGTTCCCATCCCAAACCACTTAAATTTCCACAATAGGAATGGTCTCATAGTTGTCAAGCTCAAAGACAGGTGCCTGCTCCAATATCTCCTCGGTCTCTGTCTCCTTAGTGCTCTCACTGTAACGGCCCGTCTCCTTGCCCCGGCCTTCTTGTTGCACTGGTGCTGCAGCAAACCGTACTCCTTAGTATCCTTTAACTTTTTGAGTTCCCTCGACCAATCGAGACACTTATTGTACGCAATCACACCAGGACCAGTGTCATCTCGGTCTTCCATGGCAGGTTTCTTCCTGTCAGAGGTCCACTTTGTCTTGCTCTTGTACTTGAGGCTTGGGTTCTTCATCTTGTTCAACCAGTCTAGGTAGCTGTTCTCATAAATCCAGAAGACAATTGCCAAATCAGAGGCAGTGAAGAACTCATTGACGGAATTATGATCATAGT
>JALLPI010000163.1:0-28785 GCA_036939935.1 Cyclotella atomus | reverse complement strand
GGTCATACCCAAAGCCACCTACACTTATTACCAAATGACCGTCCGTGGGTCACAGAATCACGTTTCCTAACAGCTTATCACACCTTTGACATCTCACGACAGCGTGTGCGTGTGTTACTAGATCTCACTCATGTTTGCTGTCTTCTCGTCAATGTTCCTAGAGGTGATGTGGACATTAATGACAGCATGATTCTATGTGAGCAAATATTGCATTAGGGCGATGTGTGTGATGTGTGGGATGTGGTTATGTGGTTATCTACCTACTGGTACTGTACATTACAGATCAACTGGCACGTGGATGTTTTTACAGTGTTATAAGCCGTGTTGGCATTGGTGTGCATTGTAGAACTAATATTTTTCTGCTGTCTTCTTGTCTACGATGCCCACTAGAGATCCTGGGTGATGTGGATATTGCTTTCTTGGTTGTTCTTAGGAAGCATTAGCACACACGCAAACGTATTAGGTGGAAGCGGGAGGCCTGGGGGTCAGCCCATGTCACCAAAAAATCAACAACAACATTAGCCGGGCTCGTCCTCTCAAAGCACTCCCTCTAATGCAGAGCCACTCTGGGGTGAAGAGCACTGATGCCACAGCTGTTCCGCTATGGTCAGTACCAGCACGATTCCTACTGCCCCAACCACCATCACCCATCACCACAGACACAGACATGAACACTAAACTTCATTTATCATGATCTACAACCATTTATAAATGCTAACAATCTTGCAAAAGTTGATACCATATTTCCTAACTTAGTCCATTTCCCCTAAACTTTACTAGGCTGTCGGATGTGTATTTGAGCTGCTGCTAAAAAGAAAATTGGGTCAATGTGTGAAAAATTGATGTTTTGCGATTGGCTGACCGAGAAAGAGTGGAGCGGAAAATATAAAAGTTGGTGCACCTGCTTACAAAAAATTAAAATGATATAAAGGAACTTCTACTTCTATTCTGATCGCATGGTCTTGTTCTGCAGTGGGGTTTGTCTGTAAAACGGCCGAACCATCACTGTTTTGCGCTGGTGGTTGTGTGATGGGCAAAAGCAAGAGATACACTACACTGACAATGACAACGACACCTCTTCCAGGCGAAATTCCCCTACTCAGTGACTGAATGATCAAACTTTTGATGTATGGGATTGGGGATTGGGGTCCACCCCATCCCAATCTGGCACCAGCACCATGCAGTCATCTGATTGTTGATATCTTCTTGGGACAGTGACCTTTATTATTAGTATGAATTCCAAACAGACTTTTGGTATTGCCCAAGATGATAATAGACCGACCGGTTATGACCTCAACTTGCAAAACACTGCTTAGAGCCCAAATAGTACTGCCCCCCTGTGTCTTTGCTCCACTGATCGGTCTTTGCAAGAGTCTTCTAAAAAAGCTGCACACAACCAACGACCATCACTCCCATCACCCTCCCATCATATCCACCATAACGCAAACCCGGCAGCCGAAGACGACGCTGCCATGTCGCATATATCCTCTCTCTCTCTAGAGAATCGTTGTTCACATAAATCCAGTCCAACATCAGGTGTTGAAACAAACTGATTGTTTATCGATTAAATCATGAGAGGATCATCAGCGTCGAATTCCTGTTACACGCCACTAAAGAAAGTGGGTGAACCGACGTGCATGTCACCATCACAAATAAATGATGAAGCTCTGCAATTCCACTGGAAAACCTTTCCCGCACCAGCAAAAGAGTTCATTCTTACAACATTCGACAATTTGTCTTTCAAGAAATTGGTGGAGTTCTGGAAAAACCATGCCGAGTACACTAGTGGTTCGGTTGCCGGTGGTATCTATGGTGCTTCGTGGTACCTTGCACTGTTGTATTTGAATAGAAATGAATTGTCCAAGGCGAGATCATTGACTCTCAATGGCTCCTTTCTGCAAGAATGTCATGTAAGTTCGTGTGGTTATATATTGATGCACCATCTCGTTGACCATATCTGACATCTTTTTTACGAATGTCTTAGTACTCTGGATTTGATCGCGTTGCAAGCATGTGCAAATGCGGTACAATCGGAGCAGAGCAACTTCCTCACTTCTTCGCTGGCTTCAGTGCAACCCAATCGACAGCAGTGTTGTACTCGTTTTTTCAAAGATCTCTTCCACGAGAGTATCAACAAATGCTTGCAAGCTTCGTGAACATGGGCACAAAGAGCAGAGTAATGAACTTTGTTGGTAGTGTCAATCAGGATTGGGAATGCAAGAGTTTGAAGAGTTCACTCAGGAGCAGCTCTACAAGATCTGATCTTGAAGATGATGACATTACTCTCGTCATTGGAGGTGACAGCTTTAAGGTGTGCCCATCTATGCCCCTCAAGAGTGTGTTCAACGAGTACGCTGAGAATAACTCAGTTTCTCTGAAGTCGCTGCGATTCTCGTATGCGGGAAAGACATTGTTCTTGAGCACTGCAGGAAAAAAGAGTCCTAATGAGCTTGGTATGCTTGATAACGATACAATACAGGTGTCTACTCAAGAAACGACAGCGCCTAGTAGTGATGATAACAAGCAGAGCACCCAACAGTCAAAGAAAAGTGGAAAGAAGCAGAAGAAGTCCAAGACGAGGACAAAAAGCAAAAACGGCAGCCCCAAGATTGAAATCGTCAAGTCTGACGAAGAACACAAAGAGGAGCATTCGAAGATTTTGACCAAGCTATTTGAGGAAGCTGATGCCGAGTTCAAGCAAATTCGTCAAGAGTTAAATGCATTGAATCTTCTCAAGCAGCAGCCAAAGACTAAGACTTCAATGAAGAAGCTCAAGCAAGATAGCCATTTCTCCTCTTTTATCCCGATGTCAGAAGGTCTGGGTGGCAAAGCTGGCAAAACACGCTTTGTTGTAAATGTAGGAGAGGTGGCAAACCTGTACAAGTCGTCGAAAACTCTTGATACCGGCTCTTCTGCAGCCTCCTTTATTGATTTACACGGATGTACCCAAGAAGAAGCGGTTTCTATGCTCAACGCAGGTCTAAAGGAATGGAATGAAAGGGCAATGCTTGGAAGTTATCCCTTCATTCATCCAGTATCTATTATTTGTGGCGCTGGCGGTCAAGTGTTAAGTGAGACCGTTGAAAAGTGGATTGGACAGCAGCCAAATGTTGCGAATGTTCCCAAGACAAAGGCGAAATTCGCTGCTGCTGCATAGCTCCTCCTCGCAGGTTGTCTTTTGTAAAAATTACCATGGTGATAGAAGGCTTAAGTGAGGAGCAATTAGGAGGAGGTCAAATTCGCAATTTGGNTATCCATCTCTTTGGATACTATAACGTCTGCTATGGGAGGAGCGAGAAGCCTTTACTTTCAGTGATTCACTGATGTAAAATGGATTGATTGCAGATAATACAGCTAAATACAGCTCGTTAATATTTAATCAACCTCCACAGGTTCACAGGTATTACAATATGTAAGATACAACAAAATGCGCATCAATCACAACATTTCAATCTACCAGCTTACAGTACCAATCATTCTTTGGGAATAGAAATGATTGTGCTGCTGCAGCTTGGATTTATTTTCTTCGAGACTTCTTTGGCAATAGCCCACTCCAGAGCTTGAGATGCACTATCACCCTCCGATTCCAATGACAGTGAGAGCGAATTCTCATTATCGTCTGTTTCAACGCTAGCAGATTCTGAAGACTCAGTAGAGTCAGAAATATTGTGAGACCAATCTCCGCTGAATCTTGGTGTACTTTGTTCAACAGACGATGCGTCAGCATGAATATCATTAGCGAGCATCATGAAGAAGTTGCTATCAAGAGCTTTCGGGTTTCTGGGGGAAGGCTCGTCATCTGGATTAACAAGACCGGTGCTCATAGAACGAAGCTCGGCGTTTGTTTTATTTGAATCAGGGGTGATGTTCAAACTAGCACAACGTGGTGAAACAAGCTTGAACCCTTCAGTCTTTAATTCCAAAGATGATTCTTGGGCCGAGTCACCTTCTGAAATATGAGACACATGAACATCCATCACACGAGCCCTGTGACTGGTGTTATTCTCGTTATCCCAAGTGGTGGAGCTGCAACTTGAGCCATGCCTGATAGATGACGTAGACCAGCCAGTACTTGACTCGAGTCCACTCGACCCACTATCGTTATCTCTTCGTTGGATACCCAATATAGCCGACCTTCCAAGAGGTGCATTGGACGACGTAGTCATTTGCTCTTTCTTGGATTGCGCCTCGGACACACCACAGTCAGTAGTGACGGTATCAAGGGCAGCCTCTATATCATGAGATCTTCTCACAGCCTCAATTGGGATAGTCGCAGCGGCCCAAGTGCCCAATATAAGTCCGGGCAGAGCAAATGCTTCGCTAGATCTTGGGTTTGGAAGTAACTGGATGTTCATATTGCTACTGTAGCTCTGCATAGAAATGACCGACAGATCCTCATGCAGTCGCCCGTTCAGACTTTGGTATTGCTTGTGCTTGAACCACCTTTGCATCATGACCTTGGCTCGTTTGAAGAGCGAGCGCACCGGATGCGTATGAGAAATTTGTTTTGACGATAATAGGTCCTTGCTTGGCCATTGTTCGATGTAAAATGACCGAGAGGATTCCGATTCTTCGCTCTGTTTGCCATCGCTTGTCCTGAAGGCACCAGAAAACCCGCCTCTCCTCCAAGGAACAAGCACTTCTTGCATCTCGTCAGGTGAAGATACGAGCGCTCCGCTTGGAGGGATAGCTACGTGCTTCAGTTCACTTTCACATCTGCCACCAACACCCAAGGAATAAGTCGAAACTTGATTAGAGCCCGAGCTGCTGGATAGTACTGAGGTATAGAGGTCGAAGAAAAACTGTCTTTGTTTTTGCGCAGCCGCGGTATCTGTAACGCTTGTTGGATCAGCAGCTTTCCAATCAACGAAAGAAATAGTGTTTTCATAGTGAACTCTTTCAAACTGTGCAGTTCTGGCTTGTGTCATAGGCATCGTACACCTCAACATGGTAGAGTTGGATAAATCGCGAGATGCTGCTTTAGAGCTACTTGAAAAGCCATACCACCCAAGACGGTAACCGTTTTTTGCTGCCGTCGAATGCTCGGATGATGACACGGAACTCAGCCCAGACGACGAAGCGTCAGACTTTGCTCGTTGTTTCGACGATCCTACTTGTCCAATGGTAATGTATTCTTTTGATGGGCCAGTGCTAATGGAACTAGAACCACCATTGCCGATCGTAACTGACCCAATAACAACTAGAAAGAAAGATGTATTAGAGTGACAATGATTTTCTCCTGGATATCTCTAGAGAACATGTACTTCTTACCTGCACTGGCTGTGTTTGGATCAAACTGTGCGATTGACTGTCCACCAGGTCCAATAAGACGTACGAAACGGCAGTCACGAAATGACGAAGACGAGGAGCTGCAGCTCGATGGTACGGAGAAGGGGAATGGCGAATGTCTCTCCCATGGCACATAATTAATTGCTCCATTGGAGTTGCGGCCATCAGGCAGTGATTTCTTGTCAAAGGAGTTAGATCGTGCATACGCTAGAGCACCTCCTGCCGTCATCAACAGCAGGACAGCAGCTGCAGAGACACCAATAAAAGCTCTCTTATTAGGCCCCAACGGTTTCTTTTCAGTGGGAGCAAATAATACACCGTCGTGGCGAAAAGATGGATTAGAAGATGGCATTTCACTTGATGTATTTGCATTCGTCGGCTTATTCGTTGGCATTGGGGCTGCATGATACGAAATTGCCGTTTATTAACATGCGTGAACATTATGAAGATACAACATTGCACTTCTCTCTTACCAGAAGTAGTTGCAAGCCCCATCAAAATGGCATGCTCAAAAGCGCTGGAACATAAAACGCTGACCGACGTTTCAATGCTCTCGGCTCCCGCATCAAAGCCAAACTGACCATACTCGTCAGTGCAATCTTTCATGTCCTCGCCACATGCTCCAAGTATGAAATCCAACTGTAAACTGACGTCGAATTGCTCAAAGCTCAGCTTGAATTCGTCATCACAGAGACCTTCTGCTCGGCAGCGATTCGCGACGAAGTCGGTAAATTCGACTTGAGAAACTACACAATCTCCAACAAAAATCTGATGGCACTCCTCAACAAAGGTGGTAGGTTCTTTGAAAAGATTGGGTCGAGGTGTAGGGCGATTGTTAACTATTGGCAACGGAGATTCGGTGACTTCTTCGTGGTTTTCGTCGGATGAGGGAGGAGGTGTATACAAAGCACTGGTAGAAGTTGGGATGAGAGTTGAAACGGTCGAAGCGGGCGGGCTAGGTTTTGGACTGGGAAATTCAGTAGTTTCAGCATTCGAAGGCTTCGTAGTCTCGATCATACTGGGATTTGACGTTGGGCTAGGTTTTGGACTGGGAAATTCAGTAGTTGCGGCATTCGAAGGCTTCGCAGTCTCTATCATACTGGGATTTGACGTTTGAACTGCGCAAGAATCTCGATGTGATCAATCAATTGATCAACTGTTAAAACAAGCACCCAACAAAATTTACTTACCAAGTGTTCCAGTTAGTCCCATTTTGATAGCATCCTCGTATGCCTCGGTGCACATACTTTCAACCGATTCGACCAAGCTCTCATGGCCGTATTCCGAAATGCGAAACCCAAATAGACCACTGTCCAGCCACATTGCCTCCAGTCCCTCAATACAATCTATTCTGGCACCTATGTTATCAAACGGACAAACACCTCTCACGAATCGAAGCTGAAGGTCAAAGCTAAGGCGCTCAAACTCATACTCCTCACTCGCGCCACATAATCCGTCAGATCTGCAGCTTTCACTGAGGAACGATGTGAACTCGTCCTGTGAGATTATTCCATCCTCAATTGAATCGGATGATAGCAGATATGACGTGCAATCAAAGGCGAACTTTAAGCCGCCGCTACTCAATTGAGCCCGTCGTTCAAGTCGCACGATGTGATGCTCGGAACGAGCAAGAGTAAATACACGATGAAGAGCAGCGACCGGTGCCACCACCATGAGTGAGATCAAGAGACTCATTGCATTCATTGTTGGAATGAGACTAGTGCCCCATATGAATATGAGCTGCACGTTGCTCCCAGACGTTGTTGCTCGCGTTTTGCTGCCGCTTTTTGTGGTCATGCCCGATTGGATTTTCATTTGTATGTGTATTGTTTTTTTCTCCCATCAATCATCGAATCACCCATTCATAAGTCCTAATCAATCTAAGCACTCCGTGTGTGATGATCACCCATTCATAAAGTCAAGAAAAACTACCTTGTGAGTAGTGGCAGCACACCAAAACACGAACATGAACATTAAGCACTTTTCACTTGTACCTACATGATGGCTAAAATGGCAGAGAATGAAAGCAAGCTGCTATCTGGCCTTCAATCTCTCATAAAACAGCACAATCACTCATTTCACCATGAAGATTGGCACAAAGGGTGTTCCTAAGCACGGAGTGAGTTCATTTCCTCTAGTCATCTGCGGTAATATTGATGTCTTGTTGTACTTACCGAGTGTTTTGTTGACTGAAAATAAAGGAGGACTATGTGATTGGCACGTGCTTGCTGGACGATGGGAAATGTTCAATAGGAATTGTTTTTCGTGATCCTGCTCGTCGAGATCTTTATAGGTAAAGTACACAATCAATTGCAATCCTCCTCCAGTGCCATTCCTCTTAGAAGTCACTTCATTGGCATTTTCATTTGCCATTTCTACATGTTAGGGTCTCAATGACTGTGGATTCGACGCACACCAACTTCTATTCCGTCTTTCTCGCTACCTTGACAAGTCGAAAATAACGAAACCATTCATGAGGTGGCGCAAGAAGAAAAAGAAGATGAGCAGCAAAGTCGTCGAGCACAAAATCAAGATCCCCATTGATGTGTGCGATCAGGTGCGTGTGCCGAATCTAACTTTTTGAATCAGCATCAACTCCCAAACTCAAGTGAAAGTAACTTTCTGATATGACATAGGTGACAAAAGCTCATGCTCTTTTCAACACTGGCTCGTTGTGTTCTGAGGATGGGGCATGTCAAGTGTTCATGACAACGAGCTTTGACGAAGAGCTTGAGAACGAAGTATTATCTCTCTGCTTCAATCCGGTCTCCAAGATGTCATCTGACATGATTCAACAACTCAAAAATCTCAGCAAGAGTTGAACATGTATGTTATGGGTAGAGTCGTTAGAGTTCAGGAGGGTGGGGTGTTAGTAAAATGGCATGTGTTAAAATGTTGTAGATACGAGCGTCAGTACCTTATTCACCACTTCGGCATGGACTATTTAAGACTAATCTAACAAAAGTGTTCTTGCCGTGCTAATGAACGACACTCTACTAAGAATCCTTTGGTGCATACACACTTACAACGTCATCTGAAAATCCGGCCGCAAGATATGGCATCTGCGGATGAAACGATAGACAACTCACGGGTCCTATTCTCTGTCCAGGAATCTTTTCGTGGTATCGAAACACTTGCTGTGTAGTTCCATCATAGGACACCATTTTAATGAACTGTGAAGGCGAACCAGTTGCAAAGATGGGTATATTCGAGTGGACAGTTAGAGCAGTCATGAGCATCTTGTGGTTGAGTGTCCTCGTGCTGGATGAATACCGTGCATCCCAGTACTTTATGTTTCCAGATACATCGCCAGACATAAACTTGAAACATCATAACGTATGAGTACGCATTGGCCCATCAACACTGTTTCTCAAATCCATGTTACTCACCTCATGTCTTCCAGCAAAGCCTGTGAACGAGACATCAACTATCCAACTGCTATGTTCATCAAACTCAGACTGCTTAATGCGTCGCTTTCCTGGGATATTCAATGCCGGCGCGCCATTCTTCACCCGAACATCAAACAGTTTCAGTGCCCCATTACTGAAACCTGCAATTACTATGTCAGCACTCAATCCAAAATAACCGTCATAGCTATGCTTCCACGCAGATTCAAGCGTTGTCAGCATATCATCACTGCATGTATCAAAAGAGTTCGCGCATTTCTCTGCTTCTAAGTCCCAACAGTGAACTTGCTTCGCGCTTCCTCCAGCAATTAGTTGGCCAGAATAGCTTTGATACTCCAGAACCAAACCAGTCGACCCTTTTTCGAAAGAAATATTAGGTGCTGCAAAGAACGATGAAATCAGCGTTGGCTTTTCTCGACTAATTTCGTCATTTGGCTCAAGCAATCCATCCCATATTCTGACTGATCCATCATTACATCCTGTTAGAAACAAACTAGTTGAAGTTTCATTAATCCACGTCCCGGCAGATATCCTCGTATGCTTAGGATTTTCATTGCTGAATGAAACCATCCGTTCTGACGTCATGGCATTCCAACATGTTATATCCGTCCCGCCGCATGCGACTAATGCAGGTTCATACGGATGAAACCGAAGAATCGATGCACTGCCCCGTGAAGGACTGCTTAGCACCGACAATTGCTTGAGATGAGTGGCTTCTTTTCTCATTTCAATATCTATGTCAGCTGCCGATGGGACGTCATTTGCATTTGCAAAGGGCGGGTTAGAGGTCTGTTTGGGGGGTTGAGCAAGTACGGCGAATGAGTCTTTGAGGAGTTGGCCCTTTTGCTGAACTACCGCGTTGCGTTTGGATCTGTAATGTTGTATGGCTCCCATGTCAGACAATAGATCAAGATGCTCACTCGACCGGTTCACGCTTCGGTCTGAAAATTGAACGCGTTTCCATGAATAAAACATTGAGGTCGCACAAGGTAGCTCTTCTACCGACAAGTCGAACTTCAATGATGTTGTAGTGCTATGTCTTTTTGCAGCGCCGATGGTGTGATCTCGAAGTCCCTGCGGAGGAGTTCCAATAGACAAACCGATGGAACCGGACCGCTTAATTGAATTTTGTGGTGAATCATACGTGTAATAAGTCACATTCATCCCACTTGCATTGCGACGGCCAAGTGATTCTGATCCAAGGATTGCTGTTTCATCACCCTCTTCTGTTGCTGGACTAAACAATGACTGCCTTCTATTCGTTTTGCGTTGTTGGCGGAGTTTGGATTGCACTGACATGACACGCTCATTCACCGAGACAACGATCGACGTTACCAACTTTCTGACCGATGGCTGTGGCTCACGGCGATAGTGTGAAAGAAGACGGGCCCAAATTTCGGTGAAGGTCTTTTCAATATCTGAAGTCATTCCACTTGGTACTGGTATAGAAGGTGTTCCTGCCATGATAGTCCTTTGAGACGACCCCAGCTTTTCTCCAGCTACAGATACTATTCCATCCACATACTTAACAACAAAGTGATTCAAGGCAATTAAAGCTTCGAATCTGACAATTGGGCTTGCATCATCTAATGCAATCGAAAGCTCTGTCGCGATATGAGTGTCCGCAAGCATACGGTGATGGTCATCAAACACTGTTCTGATCTCAGGCTGGGTTGGTACTGGTCCTGTTAACGAAGTGCCAAACAACGTTGACTGTTCATTAGGAACCAAGTAATTCATACCCGTCTGCGATGAGCTAGCCAGTGGGTATGGTTGAAGCCCGAGACCACCGAAAGTAGGTTGCGACGCATTACTGAATGAGGGCACCAGAACGCTTCCTGTCATACTTTGGGTTGAAGGTGACAGTTCCTGTGGCGGAGAGGCTTGGTGATCAGTGAAAGAGGACAATGGCTGTATCGGGGCCGAACCAATGATAAATCCAAGGGCGTAGCAACAAGCTGCGCGAACATCTGGTGTTTCATCATCCAATCGAGATAAGAGACGTTGGTGAACTCCAGTTGAAATAACTTCAGATTGAGCAGCACCGTTTGTCTTTGCCAGATGTCCAAGACAAATACAAATCCATGTGCGAAATGCTGGTGTCAAATCGCAGCCTCTTTCGTTTTTGTCTTCACTTTCAATAGATTGCAATAAAGACCCGCACACTAGATGCAACTTTTCGTTGATAGATTCAGACTGACCGAGAGTGTAGTTGTGACAAATCACGGACAGAATGTAGGCTGCCATTGTTCGTTGTTCAAAATCATCCTTTTCGGATCGAGCTATTGTGGTAGATTTAATAGCGGGGCCTGTCTTGGTGGGCAGATCCGAGTTGAGATGCCTAATGAAGTGGCTTATGGCTCGGTCTTTGACAACGTCTACTTGGCAGCTTTCATCAAATGACATTATTTGGGCCCAAATCGCCTGCAAAACGTGCTTGTACTCATCAATAGGCGACTGTAGCAGCTTTAACACATATGGAAAAATACCAACAGAAAGAGCCAGATTCACTATGACAGCAGTCCAGACACAGATTAGAGATGAATCACGGAATATTTCAACCAAAAAACACTAGACTTACCCGCGGATGGGCCCAGTTCTAGAAATCTCTGAAGCAAAACTAATGCCCTAACTCTATGCGCTTGCGACAACAGCACCTGAAGCACAATCGGCAGCTCAACAGGAGGATCCATCTCATGTGGATTCGACGATCTGCCATTCTCACCCCACAAATACGGCAAAGGAGTTCCAGCACTCGGAGGAGATCGTATTACTAGCTTGCTTTTGTGCTTGGTGTTGGCATATTCAAGCCATATCTCGAATGCAGTCAATTGTACGCCGAAGAAAGGGCTATCGGTAGTAGGAGCAGCGATTACCACAGGTTCTGGCTCATGAGCTGCTATATTACTTGTGGCATCATCTCCTTCTTCTGATGGCGATGCTGGTGCAGGAGTAGACGATGATGACTTGCGCAAATATCCCTGATCGATGAGTTGATGTAGACAGGTTTCAACAGCCAAATCCCAAGCGTCCCAGAGCGGATGGTTGCAAGTGCTCGGAATTTCGGGATTGCTCATGGGTGTGCAATTCAAGCTTCTCAATATCCTTTCTGCCAAAAGAAAGTTTCTAAACATTGATGCCACGAGAAGATCTTGTCTAAAAAGTCTTTGGAATAGAGGGCTCGGGAGCACATTCCACGCGATAGTATCAGTCACTGCGGTAAATATCCAATTCAGCTCTCCCAATGGCGTTTTACGATCCGTTAATTTCCCCGGAATGGCATCCGCGATCGTTTCCAAATCAATCTTCTCCATACTCAATGGATTCTGATGAACAAACCACCGCAATGCAACTGGAATGGGCGTAGTTAGACAGGAAGTAAACAAATCTGCCGGTAGCTCTGGGTTGAGTGGAAGCCATTCTCCCTGAGAGGTAGGACATAGCACAATGGTATCACGAATGGCTTGATATTCCGGTTCCAGAGGATCAGACGGGTCGGAATTATCCATGGTTGCAGATGAGCCACGATGGAATGGAGCTGAAGGAAAGTCACCATCAATAGGAGACGTGAAGTATGGCATCAACTGCCCTGCTCCACTGCAGTCCAACACGACGATTGACGGTTTGCCAATCCATCTTCGTAGATCAGTGATACTCAAAGGAATGTAGTTTGTATGGTGCCTATCAAAGAGCCAAATTTCTCCATTCGTAGTGGGACGTGGCACACCATGCCCATTGTAATGAAACAGCACCCTTTCATTCTTTGCAGACTCTCTCATCCTCAAACACAAATCTTTGACTACATCGACCGTAGGATCAATGGCTCTTCGATACTTCAATTTGGAGCGTTGCTGCCATTTGGCATATTGTTGCTCTAACCTCTCCCCAATCCGTTCTTTGGCTTTAGCTCTCGAGACTGACGTTGGATCTAACCAACACTGCAGTTTTGCACATGGCGACGGCTTAATCAGACCAGGTGGATCAGTCCCAATATTAAGTGCAAGCACAAGAGCAACTCCCACTGTCTTCATTCGCTCTTTCAATCTCCAAGTAGGAGTGACGATACAATGATGAGATAGTTGTTGCTGTGGCGATTTATTCAGCAGCAAATGATGCTGAATTAACGTCCCCACTGTGACGGGACACCCATTCTTCATTACAATAGAGGCAGGATCATGTAATACCCATTGTGGGTATTTCTGTGGTGCATTCAAATCTCTGCTGTTTAACCTATCACGCTCTCGAGCATTTGCCACATCCACAGAGGATCCTCTTCGAGCTCTCGACAACAGCAATAGAGGATTGGTCTCACCATCTTGCGGTTGTTCTAGACTCGTCCCCTCTGCAATAATGGGCGTCGGGCTCATACCCAAAGATGAAAATACTCTGAGTAAAGATCCTCTTCTTCCCATGGCTGGAGACTGCTGCAGATTGGACGAGGACTTGTACGGCGTTTTATTCAAGCCTGATGGGTTGTCACCCTCATCGTTGAGGGGCACCTCCATTTCGACGGAGCCGAGCAGAGTACGAGATGGGCGGATGTAGTCGGATCCATCGTAGATGTAGGGTGCTCGTTTGAGGCGGGGGTAGTATTCTTTGTCGTCACCTTGGGTATTCATGTTGTATTCTGTCTAAGGTTTATGGATCACCTACCCAAAGCTGGATGTTAATCCATAATAATTTATTAAGCTAGAAATCTGCTGCATGTATTACTTGGTACAATAGTACAACAATAAACAATAGGGTATTGTGCATCAACAATCAGTAACAGTCAAGAAATGAGTAAAGTCGATCATGGATAACAGTTTCACTTGAAAATAATTTCATTCTGCTTGCATCCATAAATCACATCATCACATCACACGTCGATCGTCAAGAGAAACTAAGTACGTACCGAAAGCAACCTAGTCCTAGTGTCAACGAGGATGAGGAGGCAGGATGGACAGCAGATGTCGGAAAGTAACGAGATTAGGCCTGCCTACTTACGGCCGCTGCGGGATACAAGAGGAGAGGCGGTGAAGAAAAGTAGGATTCGTTACCTCTATCGTACGAACTGCAACGAAATAATCGGCAAACGTATTGTATGAATCCGATTAAAAGTGTGTTTGAAAATTCGAGGTACATACGTATTCCAACTTTCCCATGCCCCATCACACCATGTTGCTGATTTTTTTACTCGCAGCCATCATCTTCGTCCCAACCGATGGGGCATGCCCATCCAACCGTCTTTGGAACGGCCACACAACCACATGGCTCCAGCCCAATTTCTGCTCTCGAGTCATAGCCGGAGGAGGCGAACCGGTAGTCTCGCAACTGTACGAACCTCGCGGATTGCACATCGATGAAGAGACCGATGAGATTCTACTAGTGGAACGAGAACACCCGGATGGAGCTCGAGTCATTCGTCTGGATGATGCACTGGGAGACACAAAGGTTGTCAGTGTAGCTGAAAAATGGGGACTAAATCATGGACTGGAGTTGTATATCGTTGGGTATATACTCCGGGACAGGATTTTGCAGGCAATAGTTCTAATGCCGAACTTGTGATTGAAAATATTGATGATGTGGCCAACAGTACTGATTTGGGTGCAAAAGGTGGGCATACCACGCGCACTCTAGCTTTTGATCCAAATGGTCAATATTTGTATGTTAGTACTGGTTCTAAGGGTAATGTGGCATTTAACTCGTTCAGAGCAAGGATTAGAAGATTTGACATGTCTACTTGGGACGGTGAGCCTTTTGACTTTACAAAAGGTGAAGTATTTGCAGATGGCCTGCGTAATGAAGTAGGTCTTGCATTTGATTCACATGGTGATTTGTTTGGAGTAGAGAATGGTGCAGATGATTTGTACCGGGAGGATTTAGGTGGAGATATCCACAACGAGAATCCTGGAGAGGAGCTGAATCGATTTAGAATGGATCAAGTTGGCGACCACTGGGGCTATCCTTATTGCTTCACGGAGTACTGTTTGTCAACAGATGTCGGTGGAACTGGTATGAAAGGTGGTAACAATACGATTTGGGCTTGGCCTAGTTTTATCCCAAATGGATACACTGATCAATGGTGCCGAGAGAATACGAATCCGTCTATTATATCGATGCCGTCTCATTCTGCACCTCTCGGCATTACATTTCTTAATTGGAAGAACATGACTCGAGAGGAGTACGAAAGAAACGGATGCAAAGGGGGCTTTCCAAAGGCTCTGGATAAATTTGCGTTTATTGCATTTCATGGATCTTGGAATCGTGAGCCACCAACTGGTTATAAAGTTGTCTTTGTTCCATTTGATCAGGACGGAAATGCATTGTACCAGCCTATTGACTTGTTTCGACACGGTGGGAGTTCTGCAAAGTGGAAAAACGGACACATACGACCCGTTGATGTACAGTTTGATAAATGCGGAAGATTGTATGTCACAGAAGATGGTACAGGAAGTGTCATACTGATCACATATGAAGGTGATTACTTTGAGGAGAAGCTCCAGTTATCTGATACAGATGTGGCTGATGGTAAAAATTGTCAAACAGCACCATTTCCATCATCTTCCACAATAATGTCTTCTTCAAGTTTGAGCTACATATCAATTGTCATTGCAGCTTCCTCTCTTGGGTTGACATGGATTCTTCTGAGTAGTTAGTCAAGTACATTGTGTGTTCATAGAATCTTGCGCATAAGTGTTTTGATATGTTGAATGTTTACTAGAAATAGCTGCATTAAGAGTTGCAAGCTCCCATTAAGTTGGAGGAACCTGCAATGCCGGCTTTTGAGAAACGTTATCTAGAAGAAATGTAATGACTTCTTCAAAATGTTCAGCGGTGATCTCATGCTCATCCCAAGCCACATTCAACTCTTCAATCAGCCATATACTATTGGCATCTTCCAGCTCCTCCTTCTTCAGTCTCTGCATCAATTTCTTTGATACTCCAAAGGGAGTGACATCCTTGCCATGTGCTTCCAAGCGATCATTTAAATGCTTTTGCCAAATCATGTCAATATCCGATTTACGATTTCGTGGATTTTCTTTGAGAGCACCGGTCGAATCAATGATGCCATAGCCTACCAAATCTCTATAGATTTCTGTGCTCAGCTCTGGTGTCATTTGAGTATCATCTCGAAATGTAAATGCAAAATGCAGATTGTTGATGTTCTTTCTCCCAGAGGTGGTCAGTACTTTAAATGGTGCTCCACTCTGGGACGAACTCTGCAATACTGGAATGACTTCCTCAACTGCAGCCTTTGTCCTTTGATCCCCATTCATCAAAGTGAATACGGTTGGCACGTCCCATCGCCTGCCAGGCGTTGGTCCCATAATCTGTATATTTATTGCGTCAAATACGAAGGGCTCGTACTTATCTCGCATTGCACTCATTTGCGATGCCAATTCTTCTACAAATGTCCCTCCGGAGGATGCACCAAATCCAAATATAGGTGGATACACATGTGTTCCATCTTCGTTAACACATGATTTGACTCTGCTCTTCAAATACTTTTTCGCAATAGAGTGAACCACATCCAAATCTTTGGCAGAGTCCCAACATCCCAGCTCTTGATCTTTCTCAACTGCAATAGTAATCATTCCGGATTCATTGGCAATAGAAATAATATGTCTCCCCTGAGGACTGTAGTAGAAACTAGCAGCATACCTTCCACATCCATGAAACAAGAACAAGATACCCCTTGGGCACTTCATCATTGCCTCCACATCTTGTCCGCGAATCTTGATTGAAATCTCTGGGTTTCTAACCAGTGTCTCTCTTTGGATCTGGGGCCATACATTCAATGTCTCACGTTGAAAAACCAGATTTTTCACACCCCCACCTACCATTGATCCGCTCTTCTTACCCGATAGATAGTTGACGTTGGATCGGATCTTCATATTCTTGGTGACGCCACGACCAAGATCGTCGAGGAGGAAAAAGAAGAGGAGGAACAGGGGGACGAAGATTAATGCAAAAATGGTCTTCACGTTGCTTCGTCCGACTTCGCCGGTGCCAAACGAGATGCACGGTAGGATGTAGAAGGGGATGTTCTGATACTTCCTTTTGTTAGTTGTTGTGTGCGTAGATGTTTGGGCGGAGCCTGTTGTGGGTCCAGTTTGGCGTTGGTGCAGGCCGGAGGATTCGCTGCCGTTTGTGCTCATGTTTTGGGAAGCTTGGGGGTAGGGATTTTCTTGAAGAATCCGCGTGAGGGCTATTTCGGCCCGATCTGCGTGCTGCATCTTGTCTGCTGTTAATTGCGGCGACGATTTGTTGTTCAAGGTCTGAAATAGCCATAGACAGTGACACTTGGTTTGTGTTGGGGTTTGGGAGTCGGGAGTAGGTAAGTGTACGTAGATGTGGTGTATCATCTATGTACTACGTATCGGGCACTATCTCCATCGTACAAAAGTTAGACCCAAAGCCAATGATCAGGTTGGGCTTGATTTGACATTGCTGCAAGTTCAAGTGTAAATATATTTCATCGCACCACATCTTACTTTACAATTTACTCGGAGGATTGGCATACAAAGCTTCGATTTCTTTTGCGTAATGATCTCGCAACTGAGGCCTCTTCAACTTAAAAGTAGGCGTGACCAAATCATTTTCAGCTGTGAAAACATTGGGCTCCAAGTGAATTCCTTTGACAGTCTCAAATCCCTGCAGGCCATTCTTCTTTGACAACCGCTTGATTTCTGACATTATTTCTGCCTTGAGTTTGTCATTGTTGCATAGTTCAGGAAATGGCGCGGCGGCTTCTTCTGGTGAGAGATTTTGTTTTGCCCAAGCTCTTGTGGTTTCTTCGTCTGGGACAATGATTGCAATTAGGTAGGTTTGAAAGGAGTCTCCGTGTACAAAGATTTGGCCAATGAGCAATGATTGATGGAGGACATTCTCGATCTTTTCTGCTGCGACATATTCTGTGGGTGCAAAGCAACAACGTTAGGTTTCGAGTACACCCTAGTACTGAACAAACGGTCAAGAAAGTCTAACCTCCTTGCGCTAACTTGAAAATGTTCTTCTTCCTGTCAATAATTTTAAGCTGCCCTTCCATAGTCCACAGACCTACATCGCCACTATGAAGCCACCCTTCCTCATCAACCGTCTCTTTCGTTTTCTCTTCATCCTTGTAATAACCTTTGAACACAGTTGGACCCCTTACACAAATCTCTCCTCGCCCTCTGCATGGTTCACCATGATGCGAGGTGTCTATAGAGATTGAAAAAATCAACAGCGACAATAAGCTTCACAAAGAATGCAAGGGCACCACAGTGACAAAAACTTTACACTCACCGGTGCTCAGATAACCCATCTCAGGAACATCCATTAACACTACCTCAACGCAATCTGCTGGACCACCCACATGTCCCACAGAAGCCACATCCTCCGGATGAGAAATGGTTGCAACGGCGCTTCCTTCCGTTTGCCCATACCCTTCACATACCGGCACACCCAAGAGGCAACGGAAGAAGACCATAACATTGGGACTCAGTGGGGCAGATCCCGATACCATAATACGCAGACAATCGAACCCCAGAGCACTTTTGATCTTGTGAAACAGTATCCTATCCCAAAAGGCATGTGTTAATTTGCCCTCTTGCAAGCCAATAGTCTTCGCTCTCAGTGCACTATGAAACATCTTCTCAGTCAGGCCACCTTTGGCCGCCATACCGGCCATAATCTTATCGTGGATCTTGTTCAACACTCGCGGTACCATTGGTATCATTGTGGGCTTACATGCTACAATATCTTCCATTAGAAGCAAAGGATCCCCACGGAAGAAAGCAATAGATGCTCCTGCTGTTAGTATTTGGGCGATGACAACTCGTTCAAAAATGTGAGGTAGAGGAAGGTAGGATATGTGTCTGTCAGTAGGGAGTAGTGGGACATCATTGAATGCTCCAACCGCCGCCATGATATTTTGATGGGTGATGCTGCGATTGGGAACATGATTAGGTTAGAAGGCGTGCATTTTCGCTAAAGCATTGATTGATCATACTTACAGGGCGCCTTTTGGATTGCCAGTTGTACCACTAGTATAACAAAACGTAGCCACATCTTGTGGATCAGGTGGATTTGCAACAAACTCTCCACTGCCCACGGCTTGCGCTCCAATGGCTTCTACCTTGGCGATGCTTATAACTTGAAGATTTACAGCTTTTGCCATTTCTTCAGCTTCAGCAGTTACACCATCTATCAATATGACGACCCTGAACTTACTAAGGCCAGTCCTCTTCGCATCGCACAAGCTGCCCAATTCTTTCCTAGTGGAAACTACACACGATAGTCCCGTATGCTCAAGAATGAACCTGACAACATCTGGACCAAGAGTGTCATAGAGAGGAACAGTAGCGCCCCCAAGACAATAAATGGCATGCTCGCTTAACAACCATTCGGGAGAGTTCTTCATATAAATTCCAAGCAGCAGCATGCCATCTTCATTTTTATCAACCAATCCCAGCTTTTGCATCCCGGCAGCGAGACTATCTACACGGGCCACAGTCTCCCCGTAGCTGCTGTACACAAACGGTGTGGCGTATCCATTTGTGCTGGTGGCGCGGTATCCTAGGCATGGACCCAGGGGGTTGATGTCTCGTCCCCGTCGTATGGATTCGTATAGGGTGCGCACTCCATGAGCGCCGAGGGTGGGCGTGGCGAGTGGATCGGAAGGGCGATGGACGGCCGTTCGGCCTGGCTTTTTGGAGGAAGGAACGGGGGTAGACCAAGGGAGGGACGACATGGTTATCATCAGTTCTGATAGGCTGTGATGGGAGGAGTCGATAGACCCGTGAAACGTGAACCGTGAAAGGTGAAAGGATCATATATTTCAAAATTAATTGATTCCTATGTACAGTGTGACACCTTACCTAGGACCTGCGTTTGGACCTCTCGTCTTAGTGATAGTTCACCGAGGCAGCGCAGCACAATCAGCTAAGTATGGTAAAACCTGACAACTGATTGAACGAACCGTTTGGATTTTGTAGCAATACATCTTAGCCAAGCATAAAGTTAGAAGAGGTGACATGAGACATGAGGTACATGAAATTTCTTCACTTCACGTTGCTGGCTCCAAGATCTCGTGCATTTTCAACATCATACATACCGCTACGAAGAATAGAAGTGGATCTCCGACCTCAGTTATCAGATCTAATCATCGCATATGAACGAGATAATTTAGAAGAGGACAACTTGCTTGAACGTGCTCTGGGCGTACAAGACTGTACTTCTTCCATTAACGACATACGACGAAAACAACAGTTCCACGATACCCTAGGTTTACAAGCCTGGCCTTCGGGGTTTGTGGCCGCAAGAATTATGCTAGATATGTTACCTGACCATCGAGGTGACTTCACAGTACTCGAACTGGGTTGTGGCACGGGCGTGCCCTCTTTGGCAGCGTACAAAGCAGGTGCGAATGCGGTGGCTACTGATTTAGATGTGAATATCGTATCAAGATCATTCAATGAGCAATCATCACATGGAGGAAATGGTTACAAATGCATTGAGTTAAATCTACTTGATGAAAAAGCGTGCGAAAAGATAATCAGTTATACAAGACCAAATCTAGTCATTGCAGCAGATTGCTTATATGATGCAACACTAGCAAATGCAGTAGGCCAAATAATGAGTGCATCAGCTGGCAAATACGGATGCAACATTCTTGTAGCCGATCCGGGAAGACTTGATGGGCGCGGACGTGAATTATTTCTGGACAGTTTCTTGTCTGATACCGATTTTGGTAGTAGAGAAAAATATGGGTTTGAAGATGTTGACATGCCACAGGAGTTGTTAAGAAAGAGTGGAGCATCCTTGTCTTGGTGTGGCGTGTTGGAAACTAAGGTCGGGATCTTTACTTGGCTCAATTCCGACATAAAATGACATCAGGTCTTTTGCAATGCATTACAAATTATAAATCATTGCGGTACTTTGAAAGGATTTGCGTGGCGCATTTCGGATCAACCGAAATCGAGGCCGTGAGAGCCCATGTATTACGTCTGCCGCAGCAAGTATTTGGCTTGCTTTTGGTAGGGTGCACATCATTGACATTGTGTGGGGCCCGCGTACTCTGATGGATGTGAGGGAATTATCTCGTGAATTTTACGATTCGGCTGGATTATCTAGAGCTTCTTTTGTCCGTTTTCCGAACTTTCCCTCTTTCCTTTCCATCTTCCTCATCCTTTCCTTCGTCTCTTGACATCAACGTTATTACACGCCAAGACCATGCACCATGAAGTCCATCCCGTCCCGCCCCACCACATTGCTAATGATGTACACATCCATGGCCATCATTCTCTCCTCAACAGTCGTGGCATCCTCCTTTTCTCCAGCGACATCAACGTTCGCTATCCGACCTCACCGCATTCATGATGTCAGGACGTCGATCCTCCTCCGAGGAGGCAATGAAGAAGATATACAACCTACCCCTGAACCCGAATCGCCCGTGGCTGTGTCGTCACCGCCTGCTGACACTTCAAAACTAGGACCCAACGCTCCACCGCCTGGATTTCTACGCTCCCTAATGCCTTGGTTTCCATGGCACTCACTTCCAAATTATCTAACATACGCACGATGCTTGTCCATACCTCTATTCTTGTTTCTATCCTATTATCCAACAAAGTTTGTCCATCGTGCTCCTACTCTAAGTTCCATATTTGCACTTGCATCCATTACCGATTGGTGGGATGGCTACCTAGCCAGAAGATGGGACGTTACATCCCCCTTCGGGGCCTTTTTAGATCCCGTGGCTGACAAATTGATGGTTTCTACGGCTCTTATTGTCTTATCTGGGCGTTATGGCGGAATTGTGGCCATTCCGTCATCTATTATTTTGGCACGAGAGGTGGGTGTATCTGCGTTGAGAGAATGGATGGCTCAAAGGGGCAAAAGAGACTCGGTTAAAGTTGGCATGCAGGGTAAAGTCAAGGCAGCTTTGACTATGCTGAGTATTTCCATATTATTGTGTGTTCCGGAGGGGGTTGGATTGGATTCTTTGGGGTGGAAGTTTTTTGGGTCATTGGCCAAAGGTGGTGCTGGAAATGTTGTAGATGGTGTGACCAATGCGGGGTTAGAGAAGGTATTGGGTCCCAGTTTGATTATGCTGGCAATGAGTTCAGTTATTACTGTTACTAGTGGGTGGGTTTATTTCAAAGCGGCTTTACCCGTGTTGATGGGTAAAGAGTGAGCACTTTGAACGTCTGAAAGACTTCGTGATAGTGCAAAGAGTGGGTCATGAACATGACCATGAGCTCGATCAAGAAGCTGTCGATTAACTTTGTAATCAACTGGACAACTGATCTTCTCAGTTAAACTTTATATACCAATGACAATGGCTTTGATTGAATTCGATAACTTCGAGCTCTTCCCACTAAACACAGAAAGGAATCACAGTAAAATTACTTCTTAGCTTCTTAATACTTGGCTACGCTCACAACTCACGCTTTCTAATAACCATATGTAGCCCCTTCCTAGTATGAATAGTAGCTCCCGTTCGCATTCCCACAGCATGTTCCAAATCCTCTGGATGTGCCATAATATTCACCTTCGTCTCGGCCAACTTGCTTGAATCGAACTCGAACTCAAATCTACGCAACACCATGGCCAATGTCACGGTAGCTTCCAAGGTAGCAAACTCGTCACCAACACATTTACGAGCACCTCCACCGAATGGAAGATAAGCGAAATCAGAGGCAACTTCATTTGGGTATAAGTTTGTATTCATCCATTTATCTGGATCGTATCCAGCCCATTCTGGAACCTCAGGATTGACATACTTACTCTCCCATCTTTCAGGGATGAACTCATTGGCATTGGGCCAGAACCTCTCATCATGATGCAGGTTGTAGAGTGAAAGGAAAATATCCATACCACGAATCACGGTTGCTTCCCTTCCGCCACCTTTGGGCAACTTGTTCTCGGTGCGGCATCGACGAATAAGTAAGGGAGGCTCAGGATATAACCTCAATGTCTCGGCGACTACCAATCTCAAATATTTCATGTTCTTGATATCGTCATAGGTAGGATTGCGATCACCCAATACCTCATCTATCTCCGCGCGAACTTTAGCCATTTTCTCTGGATGTTTGGTCAATTCAAACAAAGCCCAAGTTAACACTGCAGCAGTTGTCTCATGCCCAGCAATCAACATGGTCATCAAGTCATCACGAAGTTGCTTATTGTCAATATCTGCTCCTCTCATATCCACCAAAAACCTAAGCAAAGAGGGGTCCTTCACATTGGCATAATCTCTCTTTTCCAACTCTTCGATATCCTCAACCTGGCGTGAATTCTTGGCACGGTTGATCAAATCAGTCAGAACATCATCCAAGATCTTGAGATCCGAATTAAACTTGCGTAATCTCGGCACCAGTTCATTGGCAAATGGCAAGTCCCAATAAGGAGCGGGAGTCATACTCCTATGTTCTGCCTCGACCAGAGCTGAATACACAGCCTTGATCACGGGAGATTCATCCGATACACTTCCAAACTCATAGTTAAACACCGATAACCCAATAATATCTAGAGCAACACTGCAGAATTTCTCTTCCATTTCAATCTTACCACCCTTTTGACCGCCAGGAGCATCATTCTTTTCCGAAGCCTTGTTCAAACTATCGATCAATCCCTCATTGCAGTACCCGAACAATCCAACCATATGGTTCAACCAAGCCTTATGAAACGCAGGCACAATCGCTCGACGTCTCACACTCCAAGTCTCGGGATCCGCAGGAATCAACCCCTTACCCATAATAGGCTTTAATATCTCCGCCAAAATACCCTTATCATACAAGGTGTTGGCATCACGTAAAATATGCTTGGCTTGGACCGGATCCGAAATGACCAAAAAGGACTTGGGCCCAAAGCACAATTTGTACGGACTGCCGTATTGTTGGGCATAGCGTTGAAGTCCGATGAACATGGTCCCATCGGCAATATCGGTGATTTCACCTTCGGCCAGAGGGCATTGGTCTAGGGAGGGATAGCCTCCGTAGATTTGTTCAATGTTGGTACGGAGGACGTGGGCAGTGTCGGCGAAGGTGATGTCGGTGCCTGGGGTGCCCAGTTGGAGTGCGGGGAGGTCCCAGATGTAGGACCACCACCATGGGAGTCCTTCGCTTTCTTCTGATTTGGTTTCAGCCGCAGGTGCTGGAGGTGCAGGCGTATCTTGCGTCGGTTCAGCGGAAGCTTCTTCAACGGGCTTTTCTTTGGTTTCTAGAGAAAAGAGTGACGAGGAGGAAATCCTGGATGCTGATGCGGTTAGGAAATGAGATGGGGCAAATGCCGCTACGTGGGTGAATGATGATCCCCAGAGGGCTGCCGCTAGAGCGGCTGTGTTGATCTTCATTTCAAAGTTGTTGCCTTTTTTGGCTCTTCGTTTTGAGGAAAGCAACGTTGAAGGTTGAAGGTGAACTTTGTGCGTCATTCGTGTTGTTGCGGTTGGTTGCTGGAAAGATACGCTAAAAAGATATGCTTGGATCTTTATGACATAAAGCCATCACCAAGCTAGGTACTTCATTGCAATGAAGTTCTTCATTGCTAATCGAACCATGATGGCCATCAAATCACTACCTCGGCTAGCCGCAGCCACCTCCCAAATCATCCCACCACTAACATCCCTCCCATACCAATCCCACACTTCCCAAACTCGCACCTATTACAACGGAGAACGAACCAAAAAGAGCATAAAAAACATTCTAGTACTCGGTTCGCACGGCATCCTCGGCAAAACAATCGTCAATCAATTCAAAGGGGCGCACAATGTAATAGGCGCGGATGTATTGTCATCCGATCATCCGGATGCTCCCGAGAGTAATTATATCAGTTTACCGCAGCACGGTTCGATTGCCGATCTGTCTCTGCTGTTGTATAGAGGGGTAGTCCATCATTTGTCGGATCAAAATAAGCTGGATGCTATAATTGTTGCTGCGGGAGGATGGGCTGGTGATGTTGATTCTGACAATGTGAAGAAAGGAGAGGATGAAGATTATATCAAGGAGGCAGCTGGGGTGGTGGAAAAGATGATGAGAGTGAATTATTACCCGGTTGTGGCTGCGAGTTTGGTTGGGCAGAGATGTATGGATGCAAATGGTGAGATGATGTTCTACACCTTCGTTGTTTCCTTATGTGGGTCATATCTCTCATAGTTCTTCGAAATACAAACATCAATTATTGTGCAGGTCTATTTGTAATCATAGGTGCATCTGCTGCACTGTCACCGACGCCAGGGATGATCGGTTATGGGTCAAGCAAAGCAGCAGCTCATGTAAGAAAAGGCGTCATTCTTCAATCATTCTATTCAACAGCTACGCTTATGATTGACTCAATTCCATCTTAATTAATCTGCATGATAATAAAGCATTACCTCCAAACATTTGGTGCAGACAATCCCATAAGCTCAGTTGGATTCTTGCCTCTGATGCTAGATACACCCAACAATCGTGCCATGATGGGAGATACAGATGAACGGTACACAAAGATGGTGAAGCCAATTTACATTGCCAATGAAATTGGAGAATGGATTAAGAATCCAGAGTTGAGACCTCATTCGGGTAGTTTGGTGAAAGTCATTGCGAAAGAAAGGAGGGATGGTAGTGGTGGTGCTAACTTTCATTTGGTCCGCTAATGCTAAAATTCAGTCAAGTGAAAGTAGATGATGTGTGAAAGACATGAACAACTCTACAGTATGCCAAGTTGACCATGCAAGCAGAACACCTTTAGAGTACAAGCCTTTCGTGTTTATATTACTTTACTAATACATGTTACTAATGGCCGATCAGCTTTCTAACATCACAGCTAACAACCTTATCAAAGATCTCTACACACTAGAGCTTTCTAGAATCAAAGCTAACAACCTAATCAAAGATCTCTACGCACTAGGACTGAAAATTCGACGATACTGATTCATCGATCTACCTACAACTTGACTTGCAAGGCTGACAAAATTGTCAGCATATGCACCAAAAGACCTTGGAGTAATTGAATCTTTTTGTGGTGCAGCATCATTCGTGTAGTATTCATGATCGCAGATGGCTGATGCAATGCCATGGATGAGAAGAACCTTTTGAACTGGTGTCACATCTTGTAATTGCTCAATCGATTCGACGATTGATGTGAGTGCGATATGTGATGGCATGTGAAGTTCTGGATATCTCATCATTGCTGATGCAGCGATAATCTTTGAGTCTGTGATCAATGATGACCGGATGGATCCGTCTTCTATATGCGAGAGCTCGATGAAGTACTCGATGAAATCATGAGTAGTTGGTCCGCATAGTTTCCAGCTCAACGCCTTGAGCATCTCCATTTCCATTTCAACTAAGTCTTCTTTTCGATATAAATCGCCGCACACATTTTCGCTGAAGAAATCCAGTTCTACATTCATACCGGAATGAGTCTTCAACGCCAAAAAGAGAGCCGTGGCGAAGGCTAATTGAAATTGGGGTGGAGATGTCAATGCGAACTGGGCTCGGGAGTTTCCGGAGGAAAGGAATCGATCAAAAAATAAAATGGCGACGCAAGCTACAGAAAGATCTAAGGAGCATGCAGATGTAATCGAGTACGCCCACTGACAGAGCTTGAAACGATCGGTCGTTGATACTTCATGTTGAGATTGAGAATTCAGGTAGTCTCTGCAACGATACGACGGGTGGCGCTCATTAAGCAGCATACATTCGAGCTGCTCCATAACTGTTAGGTTTGTTTCTCTTTGGTTCATTTTGACAGATTCAGATACAATGTTGGAAAGGAAGTTGTTGTATCACCTATCAATAAGTATCATCGGTATCGTGTGATGAGAGATCAAAAATATAAAATAATTATTTGAACCAGCAAAAGAGAGACAACTGTATGCAAAATTGCTGGGCTTGACTTGTGTACTGAGTACTCACACGGGTATTATTTATCTGATAGTGAATACCGTTTTATGGTGCGTGGTCGGTCTCCCCCGTCAAGACATCAGCATACCTTATTGCACAAATTTGCTAAATTGCTTGGCTAAATCAAAAGGTGACGATTACTTCTTGTGCTTGTGTACTGAGTACTCACACGTATTATTGTTTTGATACCATACCATGCAATATTGAATTTCCCATAGAACAACATGATCCAGATTGAATGCCTTCATGGTATGGTACTGGTCATCAAATAAATTTCAGCTAATATTTCCTACTGTGTTTGTTTGAGAAAAGATGTGCATCGAATTCAATTATTTGGTGCAAGTTACTCATATGATACCTCCTCTTGTTTAAGATACAAGTAGAGCACTCTTGCATTGCACCAAAAATTGGTTCCTGATCAAACAACCTGCCACCTAAGCTCCATTTAAGCCCAACCAAGCGCTCAATCGCATCCTTTCATTGGTACGAAGTATGTCTAGACATGTACTCAATAAATGATTCACCATGTAGCAGTGAATGCGATCCTTCGCCCCATGCTTGTACAAAACATTCCACATCATCGGGCTGTCGTAATCAGTGCCGAGAATGGGAATCATCAAGATCCTTAGAAAGTTACCAACAACCCAATCAATTTCAATTGCTCTGTTGTGTTTTTAATTTCATCCAGAGCATCTTCTATTTTTCATTCTCCTTCCTAGATTACACGCCAAGTCTTTGTCGGTGAAGTTGTTGCTGGATTTGGGCTCTGATAGATTCAAGAAGGCCGGCCCTTCCCAACACTTGGAATCACTGCTTAACCCCAAATCTTCCATACATCGGCGTAAAGACAGATGCAGTCATCATGCTTTATCTCACAACCCGATTGTTTCTCGTTATCTTTTATCTTCTTTAAGTTCCTTGAACATAGTTGTACCCCTAATATAGCGCCACATCTCAGTCCCTCTAAAGTCACCTCTAGTAAGGACTACTACAGAACATATACCTTCAGCTTCTTTTAGATACTTGTGCATAGCCTCGATGGAACAGATTGTGTATTCAGTGGCAATCTGAACATACTGATCTTCGTTAGATGTGATGCCCCAATTATCCTCTGGTGCCCTTGGCAATGCTGCATCAAACCTAGATATTTTCATACTAACTCTGAAATGCTCTAAACTCTTTTGACGTCCCACTTTGATTACTCGCCGTTCGTCTAGTAGATCTGAAGGTAGCTGTAACTTATTCAGCGTATTCACAAAGTTGTCTATCCATAAAAGTGCTGACCAGAATGCATATGGGTCTGCTCCAGCTAGTACTTCTGGATACAGCCTGAACGCTTCGTTCATTGCAGCAGCGTGCCTGGCATACATCATTGCTTCTTCAACACAATAGTGGAGGTACAGCTCATGATGAATGGTCACATTTCTCCTTTTTCCCGATCCATCAGCGTAAAATATCTCGATTGCATCGAAATTGTCACGGTGGCTTCATGGGTATATCTGATATGTGCCATGCCGCGCAGCTACATATCTTTGAGTATCCAATTTTTCGATACCAGTCCAAAACTTGGCAGGCCAAAGACGATGCGGATCATACTTGGCCCAAACCTTTTGCTTGCCTGACAGAGACAAAATCTTGAAGGAATGCGCAAGAATCACGGATGTTCTCGACGCTGAAGCCAAAATCGAACGCGAGAAGAAGAGCAAGCAGCCCAATGGCAACGGCAACGGAAACCACAACAACGAGAGGTCGAATTCAGGAGAGCAGGACGAGAAGAAGCAGTCTCAGCCTTGCATAAAGCACGATGGAAAGCACCTTTGGAAAGATTGCCC
Organism: Cyclotella atomus; assembly: GCA_036939935.1. NCBI lineage: Eukaryota > Bacillariophyta > Thalassiosirophyceae > Thalassiosirales > Thalassiosiraceae > Cyclotella > Cyclotella atomus. The sequence continues at coordinate 408 of JALLPI010000163.1, read as the reverse complement.
CAACAATTGGCACAACAAAGCCAACAAATCCGGTGATGCGGACAAGAAGAGTCAAGCCAACCGCAACACCAAACGTGGCAAAGTGAAGAGTACCAAAAGCGGAGACAACAAGACACCTCTGGTTCATTTTGCAGAGTCAGATGTCGAGTCCGACAACGAATCCGCCGACAAAAGCCAAGTCTCACGAGGAGAGTTGATGGAAATCGCCACCGACATTGTATCAAGCCGAAGCTTGCACCCAATCACCATCATAACGATGCTCGACAAGAACAAGCAATGAGTCGCTTCCAAGACCTTGTTGGACCAATGCTGTACCAACACGGGTCTCATTTCGTGGGAGCTAGCAAAGATGTTGCAGTTGCCAACCATCGATGGCAACCCCCGCACTTTCATAACGGCAGCCGGAAC
>JALLPI010000162.1:0-28788 GCA_036939935.1 Cyclotella atomus | reverse complement strand
TGTCCATGATCATCTAATCCATGACAACTAAATATACTTGTTGAAAGACCATTATGAAAGCACATCATGCATCGAGAGGCCATTTCATTTTTCAAGTGAGTTCCTGACTAGTCTTCATTGGCGCACAGCTGTCTCAATCAATCACATTGACCAGCTGGCCATCAAGCAGTTACAAAAAGGTGCCTTGTGAATGATGTGAATGCCAAGTCTTTAACTAGCTTAGTTCTCCTCTTGATTATGCATTAAAATGTTTATGGATACATCACTACAGATAACTTTCTGCTTCAACACAGACACCTAGCTAAATATAACAACCTTCTACCTGCTGAATTTCTCCGTACAATCAACCAGCTTTTTCAACTTTTGCTTCAATTCATTCTTATCGTGCTTCAATCTTTCATTCTCTTTTTCCATCAGCAATGATGATTTGCTGAGTTCTTTCATTGCAGCTCCGGATACCTCCAGCTTCTTCTCTAAATCTTGTATTTGACGTTTGTACTTCTCGTCATGGCTGCTGGAACTTGCAATGCTGCCGCTTGATTCCTGAAGACGAGATTCATAATCTGATACGATCTTGGAAATGTGTTCTTCTAGTTGCCCCACGTGAGTCTCTAGATGCCTCTCTTTGGAACGGGCGATTTCGAGTTCTTGTCGGAGCTTTGCGAATTCTCCTCGGCGTTTCATCTCAGTCATGCTTTTTTCATCGATAGTGGCTTTCTGATCCTTGATGAGTGACTCGAGCTTGCGATTCTTGGCCTGAAGCTTTTCCATCTCCTGTTCAAAACGTTTCTCGATAGCCTCTTCAAAGCGACGATCTTGGTCAGCGTGCTTCTCTTCCAAGTGACGAAGTTTAACCTTGTAGGATTCGGCAACTTCGCTCTGAGACTGTTCAATGATTGTGGCTTGTTCCTTCCTTAATCTATTAAGTTCAGCCTTGGTCTTTTCAAGCTCTTGTTCTTGATAATCTGCGCTCTCCACGAGGTTGGCGTTCTTGCTTCGCAGCATCTTAACTTCGTCTTCTAAATCATTCATGGCGCGCATTTCTTCTCCGTGATCAGTTTTAAGAGTGGAGATTTCTCGCTGAGCCTCCTCAAGTTCATAATAAGCTGCCTCGAGCTTGTTCTTCAATCCCTTCTTTACATCTTCGGCTTTGTCTAAAGCATCTTCAAGTTCCATCTTCTTGGCCCGAGTCTTTTCCATCTCGGTCAACTTGTTTCTCATCTCCATCTTTTGTGCTTCGTGCTCAGCATTTTCACTCTCAAGATAAGATATCTTGTCACCCAGCCTTTCGATAGTATCTTTCAGCTCTTCTGTGATTCTTTTGTGCTTGGACTCAGCGGCTTCGTAGTCAGAGAGCTTGTCGTCGAGCTCCATTTTGGCACGTTCAGCCTGCAATACGACGACGACAAAAGATTATCTGAGCACACAATACAGCTCGAATGCCACATCTCAACGACTAAGTAGAAGCTCACCTTGATCAATTCCTTCTGAGTTCCTTCCAATTCACCACTCAATCTGTTTAATCTACTCTCATAATCCTTGCTCTCACGCTCTCTCTCCCTCTCTTGATCCTCCAACAAACGCAAACTCTTGGCCAGATCATCTTCCAACGATCTCATCTTCTCCAACCTCAAGACACTATCCTGCCACTTCCCATTCAATATCCTCATATGCTCCTGCAGCGAGGTCTCCGGACCGGCATTCTCCTGATGAAGCGCACGCAAATCCACCTTCAAAGCCTTGACGGTGGCATTATACCTCTCTCGCTCTCTCTGCAACGAATCCACCTTGGAAGAAACACTCACAAGTTCCTCCTTGACACCCTCCAACTTTTTCAATTCCGACCGAGCATTATCCAATTCCTCGGCAATATTCCCATATTTCGACTTGAGTGCATCATAATCTTCCTGAGATGACTTTAATTCCTCAATCTCACCCTGACAATTCTCAATGATAGCATTCATATTATCACGTTGCTTTACCAAAGCTTCGGTATATCGTGTTTCCAATTCACGCTCCTCTTCCATCGCCTCCACCTTCTTCGCCAACTCCTTGTAATCCTTATTCAAGGCATTTTTATCTTGTTCAACCTCATCGAGCTCGCGATTGACACGCGTGAGCTCGGAGTGAGCCCGTCCGCTTTCTTTGGATACACGTTCCATTTCCATCTTGATATCCTTCACTTGTTCTTGAACGTCATGCATTTGACGCTTGAGCTTGTCGTTCTCGTCTAGCAAATCGTCCACTTCGTCTTTGAGGCTGGACACCTCTTTCTCGTAGTTGACATTGTCGCTAACGGCGGCTTGGCAGCGGATGTTCATGTCGTGTAGTTCCTTCTTGGCTCGATCCATTTCCTCTTCTAGATTCTCGTAGCAGACTGCGAATGATGCAAGGTTTGTAGTAGTAGTTGAGCACAGGATACATATACATATAAACAGTGAAATACAACAACACTAACTCCTCACCTTTAATCTTTTCATTCTCCTCCAACAAAATACCAATCTCATCCTTCAACCCCTCCCTCTCCTCCTCCATCTTCTCCCTCAAACTCTCCAAATGACCCTCATACATCCCCCTCAACCTGTCCAAGTCCTCCTCCTTCCCCCTCTTACATTCCTCCATCCTCTCTCTCATTCTCTCCCTCTCTTCTTCCAACCTCGTCTTGTATTCCGCCGTAACTTCACCCAATTTAGTCTCCAAATCGACCTTGGCATCCGATGCATTCTCCAATTCCGCCATCAATGCCCTTTTGGTAGCCTCTGCCTCCTCTTTTAGTCTACCAAATGCATTTTCCCATTCAGACTTCATCTCCATCATATCTTCTTTAAAAGTCTCTACCAATTTACTCCTCTGCTCGGCCTGTTCTTCCGAATACTTTTTATGAAGCCTTTCCATTTCTTCCGCCTTAGATCGATGGAGATTGGACATTTCTTCTCGGAGACGTGATTCAATGGAGACTTTTTCGCTTATGGCATTTTCGAGTGCTTCTTCCAGGTGGAGACGGGTGGACTCATGCTTTTTGAGTTGTTCTTTCATACCCATGATTTCGTATTTGGATACGTTGTTTACATTAGAGTCGTCATCTCCGTAGGGTGAGGAAGAATCGCGGTGGAATCGATCATTGTTGTTGTAGCGAGGAGGAGTGTCGTTGTATTCGGAGAGACTGCGTGTCATGTTGGGTCGTCGGGGTTCGGAACGGGGCACCATGGGAGAATCGGCCCTCATTCGGGTGACGTAGTCTCGTGCGTTGCCTATGAAGTCGTCTTCGTGCCTTGCGACGGCATCTCCTCTGTAGAAGCTGGAGGCATCGTTGCGATCTTCGTGGAAGGAGCTGTCTCGTTCGAGAGAGTTGGAGTTGTAGGTGTCCCTGCCGGTGAACTCTTTTCTGGAGGGGCGAGGAGGGGTGGGCATGCCCATGGGCTTGGAGTATTTGGAGAAGGATTTGGAGGGCGCGTACTGCTCTTCCGGGATGTACGATCGGGTTCGCGAGATAGGACGGGCCATGGTTAGCTGCTGCTGCTGTTGTATGGTGATGTTCAGATGTGCAGATATTTGCAGATGCACCGAGATGTGCACAATATGTGTTCAGTCTACAGATAGATGTGTATCCGCTGTTGCTGTTACTCGATTGATTGATAGTAGAGGCGGCAGATCAACAAAGAGCTACTGGCGCACTCGACTTTCAATTAAACAGCAAGAGAGACTGCCTTTGCTTCATTCGACCTTGCTTCAACATGCCGAAGTCTCAAGGTTGGTGAAGTGTCTCAAAATCGTCGAGTCAAAAGATTGGCATCACACACGTATTTCAACAGCGAAAAGTATGACTATTTAAACGTTTGAATCGACACTCTGCTACCAATCGTATCTACGTACCTGAAGGTTTGTTTCAAATTTAGGCGAAGAAAGCGAGGAGAGCTAGATTGGGGAAAAGAAGTATGACACATCACACGTGTCGGTTCATGTGATGCCAACCTCATGTTACTGCCAGCACTGCTTGCTGCTAATCATCCACGGCACCGCTCTGACTGCCTCCATCTAGAGCTGTTTGACGAAAGGGGCTTGGGGCCCAACGCATCGGTTGAAAGCACGTTGCTCTCTCGAGGGTGTTTGCATCAGTAGAGTCAGCAATAGTCTCTCTCTCTCGTTCTCTTACTATCTACAGTGCTTCAATTGAACGCTTGTTCTGCATCTTGCACCAACACAAAGACTAATCAGCTCTTGATCTTGAAAGCCACTGCTTTCTGCGTCTATTATGTTCCAGAGAGACGTGACTGCCTTGTGAAACCACCGCTAACTGAGTGCATTTGTCTGCAATTGAACTTCTTCATTGAGTTAAGTTTGCACCATACATTGATACAAGTTAGCAGCAGTTACAGATTGCAATTGAACTATAACGAAAGACTAGACAGAGCTCCATCAGCACTGCAGCATCACCACAGCCCAGCATAACACATAAAGATGGTTCTATCCACAATAGACGAAGTCACATCAGACAAACTACCAAAACTCCAAATCCAAACACGCTTCACACCCAAATCCACCCGTCCATCCAATAATGCCTACAATATGCCCTACTCCACTCGGAATATAGCCAATGCCACAGAGCCATTGTCGACTACCTCTATTGTATTCAGTATGAAACCTCATGAATTAAAAGACATGTCGCACCCTAAAAAGATATTTTTTAATCCAGAATCCAGAGATGATACCAATGCAATACTATCAAGTAGTCGTCAACGTGACGATACAAGTGAAGGAGGATTCAGTGACATCTTTCGTCGATGGGAAGATGGAAGTGTAGTCAGTCATGGGAGTTACAAGAGCCATCGGAGCTCTGGCAGTGGAGGTGCCAAGTATAGAATCAAGGGTGGTGAGGGTCCCTTGGATAATATGAGTGATGTGAGTTCGGTTACTAATAATAAACGGCATTCGAGGTCGGTGACGAGTAAAGCTGAAAAAAGTGTAGTGAGAAAAGAAGATATGAGAACATTGGCATCGGCTGCCCACAACCGCAGCAGCGGCGCCAGCAGCAACCACAGAAGAAGTCAAACAGAATCAGCCCTACCGAGAATGGACGACTGGATGAACAGCAAGCTTGACAAGTATGAAAAGTTCAAGAATGGTCAAGTCAAGAAGATAGAGTTGACTCCTCCCAAAGAAGTGATAAAGATTGAAACTAACGAAAAGATTGGATTGCTGCCCCTGACGAATCAAAACAGAATGCAAGACAAACAACGTGACAATGAATCTCAATCGACAGCAGAACCGCGTCTCGACTCCATCAAAAGCAAATTAGCTCAAGAGGATATCAACCTCGAACTTAAAATGCAACATCTTCAAGTATTGGGCGAGAAGGAAACACTCCAGAATGAACTAGAAGCGAAGTCGCACGAGATAGCATCCCTACAGCACCGACTGCAAGATTTGGAGAAGTGGTATCAGAGTCGATTGGAAGAGTTGGGATCCAATCACCGCAAGGCGGAGAAGAGGCATCATCATCAGATGGAAGAGTTGAGGAATGATTGGGAGAGGAGCGAGCGTGTTTGGATGGAGGAGAAGGAAGAGATGCAAAAGGAGATTTATTCGTTGAAGGAAGAGGTCCGAGAGGCCAGGCTGGAGTCTATGGAATTGGAGAAGGAGTCTGGGATGATGGAGGCTACGCAGGAGGAGAATCGAAGGCTTGGTGATGAGGTTCGAGGGTACAAACTTGAGATTGAGAGGTTGAACAAGGAGAATATCGATGTCAAGGTTGCTCGTGAGTCGTTGGAACGAAACGTTGCCTATCATCGCAGCGAGAAGGAACGATTGGAAAGCATGCATCAGAGCCGTCTATCAGAATTGACGGAAGAGCGACGAAGAGAGAAGGAAAGCCACCAAGCAATGGTTACTAGTTTGATGAAGGAGAAAGAGCGTGCATTACTTGAAACTGCCGAAACCAAAATGCGCATTCAATCCATGACACATGAGATGAAGGAGTTGCACCAAAAGGAGACAGACAGGGCATTTCACGAAGCAAACGAGTGGAAGCATGCAACAATTGCCAAGTTGAAAGATGAACACGAGGCTGAGATGGAACGTGCGTATCGCGCGACGCAAGAGCTGGACGAGAGGTACAGAGACATGCAAAGACAGATGCAATCCGTGCAACGTGAATTAGAGGCTGAGATGACTCGTAATGCTGCCATGAACAAAGATAAGAGTGCAATGGCAGATATCCTAGATAACTCGGTGAGCAAAATGGAACATATGCAACGGCAAATACTGGATCTGGAGAAGCAAAACGTTGACTTGATGATGGCGAATGGCGAATTGGAAGCAGAGAATTCGCGGGTCAAGTTGCTTGCACGAGAAAAGAGTTCGTTAGAAGGTGCTGTGGATGAATATCATGGACAAATGGCTGAGTTGAGAAGGAAGAATCAAGAGCTTGAAAGTGAAACAATGTCATTGAAGCAAGAGCTGATAGATGTACTGGAGGTTGCTTCACATTATCAATGAGTTTATGTCTGGTTGGAGCTATTTGAATGTGTTGATTCTGTTCTAACAAAAATAGATGCTGCTTACTAATATCTCTATAGGAGGTTATTATTAGTTATTGTAACACTTCTTGGTTCTTTCCTACACGAGATCCGTCTCTTCTACTTATCTGTGAACTGGAACGGCACATCGAAAGTAACAAACCCCGTAGCCACCACCAACACTTTGTACACTTTGTATTGAGCACCAACAGTTGTTGATGGGACAGTCACATCTTGCTCTTCCCTGAACTTCCGTACGTCTACCTTTTAGATTGAAGGTTAACCATGTAATATTATTATTGAAAATTTGGCTTACTAAAGGTCGGAGCCGATGTGAGCCCATCGAACATACCACGATACCGACCAGCTTGATGAATCAATGATGTCGCCCATCAAACATACCACGACACCGACACAGGCTTCTGCCCATCAAACATACCACGACACCGACACAGATTTCTGATCAAGATCCAGTCGGCACCGCGAATATTATATTATTCACCACATGGCCCGACACATGGCCCGACACCTACTCCATGATCATGGCGACGGACACTACAACCCACAAGCCTCACCCTAAGCCGCATGCCACGTTACACAGAGTAATACGAAGAAGTAGTATGAACAACATCCAAGAGATTGGTGCATTTGCAGATACATTCTGTTTGATACTGTTATTATTAACTTTCTCAAGGATCATGACGACCCGCAACCTACCGACCTAGCAATATCGAATCCATCCCTAACATGAGCTACCGCACAAAGCTCTTTCGCGCTGCGGTAGCTCCAGATCCATTCTTTGGGAGATTGTCGGAGCCATTGCTGGCAAATAAACACGATGAGGAAACTGGCGATGAAGAGGAGGTGGAGGACGATCCATGGTCTTCGATTGTTGGAGCGATAGTTCTAGGTGCTGCTGGGTGAGTTATGAGGGGCTTGGATAATGTAATACGTTTTATCTACCTCTTTATTTACTCACATCACTCTTTTCATTTCGGTTGCACCCATTTTATTAGATTTGCTGCTTCAACTGTAGCTATGGTCGCTTCAGCAGGCATGGCGGTCGTCTACTTGGGTGAGTGATGATAACTTGCGCCTTATCAGTATCAATTCAGATGCTCATACTGATCTTACTTTATGCTTGGTCCATACATTTCAGCCGGTGGAATATGCGTGGTCACTTCTGCAACTATTGTTCGAAATCAGTATGAGTTATCTAAAGGAAAAGGTGTGTATTAACATTCCACATTACAAATTATTTCAGGTATAACAATCATCCCAGTCTCATGTCTCATCTTTATAACATACATGCCTTTGAACTGACAGGCTACAGAGACGAAATCAACAGCCTACGCAAACAAGCCAACCGACTCGGCGAACAAACTGAACTTCTAGCACAAGCCGTGGATGAATTGGAAGCCGAAGCCAGTTTGATGCAAAACCTAGAAGAACAGCTTTCTGAAATAGCTCACGAACAAGGTGTAACTGTCAATGAAATACTTTTGTTAGTGCGTGAAAATGAACATGTCCTGTGCCAACAAAAGGCCAATCTCAAGGTAAGCAAGATCTTCCAAATTATCTTCTCTTTTACATGAATTATCACTCATCCTCTGTTAACAGCGATCGTTTGTCACTGACATCGCACGAATCATGATCTCTTCGGAATTCGTCCTACCAGATTTGAAGGTAGACCTGAAGCACCTCCCACTACTGATGCTTCGACTACAAATCCAACTCAATGCCCATGGCATGCGGCTCGACACTCGAAAGTTTTCTGACATGATCCGACGATTCAATGATGTGGGTAGTATCCTCAAAATATGTGGTGACATGCTCACTGCGGATGACCAAGATTATTTTGATACGGACATGATAACCTTGGATCAGAAACACTCCAAGGGATCTGTGGAGGCAGCTCGCGGCAATGCTCCACATTTGATAGAAGTCAAATATGAGCATAGAAATGAAGTTGTGAGGGATATCAGTAAAAGATTGAGTACGAGGGGCATTGAGATTGGTTCAGACTCGGACNAGAAATGAAGTTGTGAGGGATATCAGTAAAAGATTGAGTACGAGGGGCATTGAGATTGGTTCAGACTCGGACGAGACAAGTGTTCATTCGGTGCACAGTGGTGCTTACCGCCCAGCTCGTTCAGGAGATTCCCGTAAACCGAGACAGCAGCGCCGGCGGCAACAGGAAGAATCCCGACCCAAGGCAGCGGGTAAATCCAATGCTGCAGCTAAATTTACCAGGTTCGCAGGTGGGCCCAAGACTGAAGGAGAATCCCATGACGTTCAAGGTGCCAGGCCATCCCCAAGGAGCCAAGCCAAGTCCAAATTCAAGCCTGCGGCTATGACGACAGCAGCTGTTTCTCCGAGAGCGTCAAGAAAGAGTGACAGGAGATCATCTGGCAATGATGAACAGAGCATCAGCAGCAGCGGCGCCGGACCAAAGCGCCCAACTAGAAGTAGTGTGGGCAATGCATTTAATGCTCTCAAGATGAGCATGTCAACTGGTGGTGCTCCGCCCGCTTCTCGTAATCGCAGAAAGTCAGAGAGTACTGGCGCTGGGGCAAGGCGTGAAACTAGCAAGACATCAAGCTCAGGAAAAAGAGGAGAAGCGGACGATGATTTCAATTGCAGCGGTACGAGTTCAAGGCGTAGAAGTCGAAGTGAGGACAAGGCAGTGCTTGACCTCAGGATGAGCCGGTCAAGTGCTCTATCTGCTTCCCGAAGGTCAAGCTCTCCGCCACGAAGAGTTATTTCTGGAGGTGGAGACATGTCACCCAGTCGTCGGGCAGCTGATGATGCATCTTATTCTTCATCTGGCGCTCGAAGATACAGAAGATTGAACACTACAGGTGATATTGCTCCACCCCATAGTGTTTCTGGAGGAAGCTCGGGCAGCCGCTGGAGAGCTTCCATTGTCGAAGGTGGTTCTGTATCTAGCGAAAGCTCGGGTAGGCGCAGAAGACCTTCCGTTGGGGAGTGGCTTGCTTCTATTAACGAAGGTACTGCCCCTAGAGGAAGCTCAGATAGGCACGGAAGATCTTCCATTGGCGAAGGTACTATATCTAGTGAAAGCTCGGGTAGTCGCAGAAGAGCTTCCATTGGTGAAGGTGCGAGGAAAAAAGGTCCAACTGAAACTGGTGCAGGTGGTAGAAGGAAAAGTGCGTTTAAGTAGATTCATTCTATATATAATCTAGGGTTGGTTTGAGCGCACAGTTATGAGTACTTTGAATTCAGATTGCACGATCAGTTCAGTCTTACATATTTTTATCCAATCAAACTTCTCGGTTCTTTTTAACACCACCTAAGACTCTTCTGTTGCTGTGAACTGAAACAGCACATCGTAACTCAAAAACTTCCAAGCTGCCACCAACACCTTATATTGAGCGCCAACTGTTGTAAATGGGACGGTGACATTCACAGCAGCATTGGCTCCTTGTTTTTCGTCCTGAACAATACATATAAAACTACCGCATGGTCCTTGAAATACTGCTATTTCAGTCCAGAAGTCAGAATCCCAAAGATCAGGATTCGATGCTGCTGTGTTAAGTTCAAGTGTGAAGGGCTTTCCCGTTCCCACAAATGAGTACCAAACACCTAGGGCAGGGACCCGAATGTGTTAGGTGCATTTATATCTGGCGATTGTAAAACGGAGAGAGAACTTACCTGAATATTCCACATCACCGCACTGAAAACTGTCAGTTAGGAAATCCTGTGTAGCCCCCATAAGGTTACCATCAGTGACTTCGTGAGGAAAGCTTGTCATCTTTTCAGCATTAGCACACATCTGTCGCAATAGCATGGGTGATTTGATTTATGATGACAGAAAGATAATATGCCGGTGTTACACATCACACTCACATCATTGGCCGGACGGATGAACTGTTTCATGGAGAGGCTGTAATCACCCGAAGCATCGAAATATGTTCCAGACACAAACATCCGATATTGCTTGCCACTGGCAGGAACAAAGTCGTACGAATATTCTCCAGCATAGCCCGGCACCTCATATTTCTCGCATACTAGGCTATCGCAGGATTCTCCACTGAACAAAGAGAGCTGTGCATCGTCGTACTCTGGGGTAAAAGTCAAAGACGTCAACTTGCCATTGCCAGTGAATATGTACCAATTGCCAGCAACGCCTTCGACGGCGCCACATTCTGCATCTTGATTAAGAGCATCAAAGTCATAAGTCGATCCCGAACTCGTTCCTTTGTATATAGTTGCAGCAGTGATGTCCATTGCATCTGCACAATTGTCATTTTCAGGGACAAGGTACTCGGTAACTGCAAAGTCAAATGATGCCGCAGTCTCAAAATTCTCTCCAGTAAGCCAAATAAAATACGTCTGCCCTGCATCTGCTACGAGATCAAAGGCAACTACAGAATTTATACTGCCCCAGTGCGTTTCACCTTCTCGTTTCTCATAACAAGATAAAGAAGTACCACAAACACCTGTAAACAATGCTAATATACTTTTGCCAGTCTCTTGAGAATACAGTTGATACTCGAACCTAATGACAGCACCCTTGCCAAGAACTTTATACCACAGCCCTCTTGTATACCATGTTACATCGCAAGTATTCAGATCAAACTCTGTGAAGTCTGGCGTTGCTCCAAGGGTGCTTGCACCTTTTACAACAAATGGCGTTTCGGGAGAAACAGTGATATCTTTCGCATTCACACAATCGTCATTTCCTGGCACGTCGTACTCAGAAACCTTGAACTCAAATAATCCTGAACAGAAGAAATATGTTAAATTGAAGCGATGAGCAAGTGCACGTTGAAACGGGCTACCTACCAGCAGTGTCGAAGGTTTGGCCACTCAACAAAATCCAATACACCTCATTATCCTCAGCATAAAACTCATAGATAGCTGCTGAATTCACATCACCCCAATGTGCTTCCCCTTCAACATTTCCATGGCATAAAACATTGCCACACGCACCAGTATAAACGGATAATTCACTGTTGCCCATCTCTTGTGTATAGAGATAGTACTCCAGTCTTATGTTTGTCCCTTTTCCCGTTAGGCTGTACCACAGACCACGCGTTTCCTAATCAATACCGGGGCATGCTTGAACTTCAACATTGGAATCCGAAAAATCTGGTGTAGCTCCCAAGAGAGTCCCGTTGTATATCTTGGGATATGTCGTGATTACAGTTGCAGCCTCGCACGCATCATTCTCAGGAATCTCGTACTCTGTAACCCTGAACGCATACTGGCCAGCTGCCTCACCTAATCACAGACGTATAATTGAGTAATACTGTGTACAAACAGTATGATTCGTGTTTAAATACAATACTCACTTGTTGCGCCAGACAAAAGGAATCGATATGTCTCGCCTGCCTTTGACAAGAATTCATAACTTGCCAACGCATTGTTGGCACCCCACTGCTGTTCCCCAAGGGCGTTTGCCATGCACACAAGTGTGTCTGAACCACAAGCTCCTGTATAGACAGACAAGACACTTTCCCCAACTTCTTGAACCTTCAGTTCGTACTCCAGCCTGATAATTCGACGCTTATTGCTAACGAAAGAATACCAAACACCCTTGGAATCGAGACTTGTTCCGCAGGTAGGCTCGAGAGTAGAAGTAAAGTCAGGTGTGGCCGTTTGAGTTGTCCCCGCACGATAGACAGGGAGTTCTTGCACAGAATGCGCATCTATACACTTGTCATTGCCAGAGACCTGCACTGGTGCTACAGCCTACAGCACAGATGATCTGATGAATCAGAATGTCTTCAAAATGAAAATGTACCTATACCTGAGCCGTGTCACTTACATTAATTGTCATTGTGGTGGTTGCTGGAGGTATTGTAACATGCTCCGAGCTAGAAGACCCGACCGTCTGGATTACAGCGGATATCGCCTCAGTTGTTGTGATTACCAAGTCTGTGGATGCAGTTGTAACTGGCTCGGAAATCGCAGTGGTCGTGTGCGCAGTAGACAGCTCAGGCTCAAACAAATTATTTGGAGCAATGGTGGTCTCGACTTTTTCGACAAAGGGGGTCTGATACAATCAAAAAGTGAGCACTAGTAAGTGAACTATACACCAACATTGATTGGTCCCAAACTCACCGCCGAGCTTGTTGTTTTGATAACAACGAAGTCATTTAGATCCGGAGGAATCGGACCCTATCAGCAGCGGATGCAATCATGTTGTGAGGAAGCTCTTAAACAAGATCAATTCGCGCACCAAAAGACTACTTAAACTTACGACATCTTCTAGCGTATCATTCTTGTACTGAACAAAGAAATGTTGGGTCGTTTGGTTGAAAAATAGAGATGCTAGAAGACTATCATCATCATCGATATACAAATAAACAGCAGCAGACTCTTGAGCAGTGCCATTGCTGTATTCAATGATGTAATGGTTCGAAGTCTGATTGTAGAAAACATTTGATACTTGGCTATGATCATCAATGCTGAATGACGAAATGCCAAGTGAAGTTGACTCGGTGAGATTTGTAATAGGAGTGACGACTGTATTTCTTGACGACTTTTTGAGCCCCAATACAATGCCTAAAATAATCATCAATGCCCCAATCAGAATGGCGACGAGAATCATGACTGGAAAACAATACTTGCTTTCCCATGGCCCTTGCCCTTTGCGAGTTGGCTCCTCTTCCGAATGAGGATACACTTGATTAATTACAATACTATGTGTGATAGGCTCTGCATCGTAAATGTCCGGCTCCTCGACGGCAACTGCATCGGCCACGATCTCGTAATGTTGCCCTTCTTCTATATCACGGCTCGATCCACTTGAATTTGAACTAGATGAGTGAGAGCGTTGCCTTTGTTCAACAACTCTTGATTGAGCATCACTGGAGTATTGGTCATGATGGTCGCGGCTGAGGTAAGAACTGGAGGGCATTGGGGCGGTAGCCAGCCCGTCATTGGAACCAGAATCACTTGGTCGATTGTCATCCACCAATAAAGGCGATTCAAGTTCATGAGACTTCGAAAGTTCTTGTGCCTTAGTATCATCATGACACGAAGGCTGAGACTGACTTGGAATGTCTGTAAGAAGTGGCGCTTCGCTCTTTGGAGGAGTTGCTGATGCCTCGTATAGTTTGGACTTGATAGAAGTGCTGTTTGAAGGATCATCGAACACAAATCCAACAGGGACCGGAGCTCTGATGGAAGAACACTCCTCCAGACGTTCAATATCAAAAGGGTGCACTTGTTTCGAATACAATGATTTGGATGTTGACTGGTCGTATACATCTGCTGGCAAAGGGGTATCATGTGATTCTTCAAGAGTCGTAGGGTGAGATCCAACTTTTTTCTTGAGTGAGTCATCAAATGTAGTATTCAATGGCACGGGGGCATCATCAGGAGAGATGTCACGAGCTGCACGACGCGATGCATGTGGATGCTTAGAAATTTCATAGGTAGTAGTCGGTGTTACATCAACTGTTGTATTCTTGAGTATTTCAATCGTTACTTTGTCTCCTGGAGGTGCCATTCGCTTTCTCGTATGGTGCTCTTTCTTCTTGTGATGATGACGTTGACGGTGTTTCACCGGCACTTCTGCTGAGGGAAGTTCTTCCGGGGTTTCTGTATGGTCAGACTCAAGCGATAGTGCCTCCGTCTCCAAAGTTAAAGTTTCGATATTATTTGACTCTTTGTGTAGAATGTTGAGGACCTTGATATCTTGTGAGAATTGCTGGAAGAGGTCGAGTATACCTGCATTAGTTTTGTTAACAAGACGCGCGAATTAGTGTTGGCAAGTGAATTCAAAGAGAATAATCATCATCTCACTTGATGTGTCCATTTCACGAACATCTACTCCATTCACATATGCAATGCAATCTCCTTCACAGACTTTCCCTGCGAGTGGGCTATTCGGATTGACCGATGAAATGATTGTACTGCTCACATCAGACTCGGAGTCTTTCAAATGAATACCGATCTTTCCTGAAGGAATACAAACCCTTGATTCGGTCCACCCTCGAAGACCATCATTGGTATGTGGTGATACAATTGTGAGCTTCTTTTCTTCCTCTGCGTAAAGCTGTAGTATGTGTGAAATTTCTGTGCAAAGAATGTTCACATTAGGACCTGCATGACTAAGAATTGACAGAGAGTGGTTCCGTGCTTACCAGAACTGTCCATCTCATGCACATCAACATCATTTATCCCAGTTAAATAGTCGCCTTCGAAGACCCGTCCAAACACAGGGCTCCTGGATGAGATAGACGAAACGATTGTATTGCTAACTTCAGACTCATAGTCATCGAGATGGATTCCAAGCTTTCCTGGAGGTACTGTTACGTTGATTTTCTTCATAGTTGCTTGATTTTGTTGCTGCAAATGCATTGAACTTTTATAATGAGTCAAAAGTGCAAATTGTAGGTTCGGAGTTCGGGTTATCAACAGACACCCTATCCCAGTACCAGCGTTCTCGTTCTATCACACTGGCCGAGGATTAGTGTCGATCACCGAAGAAGCAAACTAACAACTCAACCGGCACTGATTTACAACTGAGCGAAGCCTCGAGGCTCGATAGGAACCTGGCATGTGAGTCACTGGCTAAATATTAGCTGTGATCCCACATATCAGAGTTCAGGTCTGTCGTCCTAATCAATGAGCCATTGACTTGTTCTAACGAAATTTCAGACTTTCAGAACTATTTTTCTTTTCGCGCAGCTTCTCCTTTGCCTGCTGTATCTGTTTCAGATTCGAATCCCCACCCCAGACACTTAAAAAGGCCTCTCTTTCGGCAGCCAAAGCCTTGTTTGTATCATAAAACATTGTCTTTCGTTCCACATCAAGTACATCTCGATCTCCATCTGCTGCTGATACTACTGACTTGACTGCTCGTATGGCCTTGGAACAAGGCAGATCCAGTATTGGTTGTACAATCAATCTCATCGTCGCATCTAATGCACCCTCTTCTTCATCTGCAACTCCATCAGCGTAACTCAACTGCTCTGCCTCTTGATCTCCCAAAATACTCTTACCCAAAAGAAGCATCTTCAAAGCCTTTCTTCTACCAACTTTATTGACCAGTCGTCTCCCGCCACCCCATCCGGGGGACGCTCCCCTCTTGACGTGAACAAATTGTATCCTCGCATTTCTAGAAAGCACCACGAAATCAGTACAGGTGGTCAATTCTGCCCCACCACCGATAGCATTGCCATCCACAGCTGCAATTGAAGGAACGTGTAATGAATGTATACGATTGGTAAGTTGTGCCATGTGCAAATTCATCTGGGAGCCGGATTGAAAAGGATGGGATGTGGAGCTTGCGTGATCGTGTAAGTCTAATCCGGAGCAGAAGTTGCCTTGTGCTCCTGTTAGAATCAATGCTCGTGCATTGTTCATTGCATCATTTTCATCTGAGCTGTCATTGTGAAATGCTTTCTTGTCATTGTATTCAAAAGATCCATTCTGCACCCATCTCTCTAGAGTAGTTACGTGATCATCCAATTGTTCCATCATGTTATAGGTCAATGCATTTCTTCTTGTAGGATTGCATAGTGTCAAAATAGCCATAGAGTTGTCATGACAAAAGTCTAAGGTTACTTTTGGAATGCTTTCGTCTACTGCTGTTGAATATGCTGAAGCTGCACCTCGAATTGTTGGAGCTACTTTATGTAGTGTTGACTGGCGTTGCAAACATGTAATTTTGCTCCTGCCTGTGAAGAAAGATCCATGACGAATGAAGCTATGACGAAACATACTTTAGATCAGATGTGTGCAGATGAATTATCGCTGGCAGGCGCTGCCGGCGGTCGATCAGTGCGATATCGCAATGGCAACACTTGAGGGTGGTGTTCTTCTGATGCGACGATGAACGCGGCGCGAGACCGACGACCGAATCGCAGTGATGGAAGTAGATGATGTTATGTAAATAGAGTCATTGTGAGGTTTGAGGCAATGTTTAATATTGCTCAAAAAGGTAATAGTTATATGCAAAAATGACTTACAAGGCAAGTCGTCCTCTCACTCACTCGAATGGCATGTTTGTGTGAAGCCGACAAATTTGAAATGCAGCGCACCGATTCAAATGGAGTTGAGTGTGCTATTGATTCACATTTAGCCAATAACAGAGGTGTGAGATCATCAAGATAACGAACCGAAGTGATCTTTGCATCATTGATCGTTGATATTATTAGACATAGAACAGAGTAAACAGCCTAAGTATCAGCAGCAGCAGTTACAGTTACAACAATGACACGAAAGCCCCACCACGACCTCCCCGCCATCCCTGAAGTATCAACGCCCCAAGAAATCGAAGAATTCGACGATGCAGGCACCATTGAATCCTACGCATTCACCCTCGACGGCGTGGGCTTCGACGAAGAATCAGGAAGCATAATGCAAACTCCTCCTCAAATGATGTCGTCACCCAATAATCACATATCACGACGAGATGAACTGGAATCGCACAGGCAAACGTGTCGCACTTTGGGTGTTCCGTGCTCCGAAGAGATGAGTGCCGGCAGTCCCAGAGAGAGTGAGCCAGAAAGTCTCAAGAGCACATCTACGACAAGTGTCGCCAATCAGATGTACGATGTGTCATTGAACAGTCCGGAGGGCAGTAGAAAGACTTTGCCTCCGAGGACGAGCAAACCTCCCAGATTGATTACACGAGCAAAGATTGCAGAGATTACTTCGTCGTATGCCAATTCAGTGAAGGAGATGGCGTTGAGCTTTTCGGCCAAGAGTAAAAAGATGTATGTCAATTCGAAGCAAAAGCTTCTAACTCAAGACGGAGCCCATAAGCATCCGAGCAAATTGTATCCATCTTGGTTCACTGAGGCCAATCCTCTCATCAAACTCACTGTTATTATGGCATTGTTCTTCTTTGCACTATTGGTGATTGTCATTGTGGCCGTTTCCAAGAATGGTGCGCCTCAGCCAGTACAAAGTGTCGATAGCTCTAGTTTGGCAAGTTTGAGCAGTGCACTGAATGATAAATCTGTCAAGACCTTGGATACTGTGAATGCAACTGAAAAAGTTGTAGCAGAGACATCAATGCCAAGTTATGCACCCACATTTTCGCCAACTGCCATTCCGACGAGTGAAGAATCAAACTATTGCATTAACAAAGCTGGACGTTTCGCGTCAAGTCGAGGTAAATCGCGAGATTGCTCCTGGTTGAAACCTAAACACCTTGATAGAGAATGTGGAGGACTCGGCGAAGAGCCCAGTGAGCTTGGATTGAACTGCAAATTGAGTTGCAAGGATTACAATGACTGCGTTGTGTCAGAAAAGACTGGATCTCCAACAGTAACGCCCACTAGCAAACCAACAAACAAGCGACGAAAAAAGAAAGACAAAACACCTAGACCAACCGTTGCAAAGACAACGACAACATCTACGCAAAGTGCAATAATAGAGGACGCTGATGAAGTATATTTCCTTGACATTAACAGCAAGCTACGCCCCTGCATTTGGCTTGACATTCGCAATCCTGCAGTGCGCTCCAAACGGCGAGATGAGAACTGCCCTAGTGTTGATGTACAAGAAGTCTGCCCTGTAGCTTGTTTGGACTATCTGGACTTTACTGTATCGTCGACAGTGGCGGCGACAACAACATTAGCAGTAGCAATCAAAGAAATAGAGGAGAAGAAAGACGGAGAAGTGTACTTTACAGACACTACCAGTCAACAACGCCCCTGCTCCTGGCTAGACATTCGAAACACCAACCAACGAACCAAAAGAAGAGAAGCCAACTGTGCCAAAATCACTGTGCAAATTATCTGCCCTGCATCGTGCGAAGATTATGCCGTTCCAGTTACCGTGAACAAACGAAAGAAAAACTTTGAACCTGATGTGTCTGCATCTGATTACGTACGCAGTCATGACCTGGTGCCACAAGACGAATGCTATGATCGCTCCGGCTACTTTCTGAATGATGCGGGTCATCCTAAGATGTGCTCGTGGCTGACTGAAAATGCTGCCGAGGCAGAATCGCGGAGAGAGAGGAATTGTGGTGGCGGTGCTGCAAATGCGACAGATTTGGGAGTCATGTGTAAGAGTAGTTGTGGGTTCGGTGGTGTTTGTTAGAGTTGAGGATTGTATTAACGTAAAGAGAACAGAGTACATATTGACAGCTTCAGTTCATGTATTGATGCTGTGATATCAGAAACCAATGCTTCGTTGCACATTTTTATTGTATTAATTCGCCAAGAGTGGTTAACTCAGCAGAGCGTCTTCAACGTCTCTGATCTCTTTCAACAACTTTTGCAGTCTCATCTTTTCTTCTTCACTCGGTGAATTGACAAGTGCAGTCTACAATTGGCACCATATGAATATGCAATTATAGTTAGCTCAAACTGCCAAGCATTGAAATGATGCATTAAGACACCCAAGTAATACTAATTAACTCACCTGATAAGCAGCCCTAGCAGCCCCGGCCAACTGATGCACCCCAACCTTGGCATCGCTCGTAATATTTGGATTGCAATGCGGTAAAAACTCCCGAATGCCCACTATATTTGCATGACAGACCTCTACCAAATTCGTAGGTATAGCCAATGCCCGTGCCTCGATCTGTGACTTTTCATCGGCGGGCATATCGGGTTCTTTCCATGTGCGTTGAAGGGCGGCGTAGGCTTCGGCGTCTTCGTCTGCGGCGAGGAGGAGGGATGTGACGTCTAGTGATGTGATTAGTTCGGTTGCCTTTGCGGCGGCTCCGCCTTTCAAGTAGGTGACAGTGAGCAATATGAATATATCAAAGACATTAGAATGTATCAGTTGATATCTTCTTACTTTCGACATCCTTTTTACGAGTGGTGTATGCCGCAGCCATCGACGCGGCGGCGTTCCCTATTGCTGCCGCGACAGCAGCAGCTGCTCCGCCTCCGGGAGTGGGCTGCTTGGCGGCTAGAGCAGTCAGGAATTGGTCGATTGGAAGGGATTTGGTCGGTGCCATGGTACAGAGTTATGGTAGTACAGCACAGAGTCGATAGCTGTAGCTTGATGTGGGGAGTGATTGGGAGAGGCAGAGGAGCGGTGAATGGGTGGGCAAATAATAAGTCAAGTTGTCGACAAACACGCTTTTCACTCACGCTAATATGAATTTTGAGTCAAGAATTCAACATCTTCACAGAACAACAATTCAGCACCTCGTCGAGTTCAATGACAACATCCACCAACATAATAATTGCACGAGGTCGTAGTACTCAATGCCTAGATATACAAAACGAGCCTTGAAGCGTTTTTTTTTGGCGCAGATGCGCCCCGACGCTTTGGCAGAACCAGCGTTTTGGCGAGACCTTACTTCTATTTTCTCGGATGATTCGTCGGCGAGACCTCGGTCCCGCTTCGTCAAAACAGACGTAGTTGAATGGATGGAAAATAAAATATCTACACACTTTCACTTCTCTTGACAGAAGATGCAGACTGCCCAAACAAGTTTTACAGTCGCCTGCTTAGCTTTTGGGCAGACGAATATGTACATGTCGATAAGTTTGCAAACTATTTGGACATCATTGTCGAAGTGTGCCGTGCAAAGTTGAGTTATCTGATTGATACTAGCAACGATTTGGAACGTACTAAGGTCTGGTATTTGACCATGATTACCTTAACGGCGCACGCAAAGTTTCCTGGATCGTCTCCTCCAGAATTAATGCTCAAAATCATAAACGATCCCAAGGATGGGCCAAATAACTATTTCAAGGTGCTTCTCGAGGATATTGCTCATCATGGCACGAACTCAAGGATGAAAATACTGGAACACTTTCTTTGTGGGAATCACTGTGGAAATTTGGAAGACGGACCTATCGGTATTCGCCTTGTGTATGGTGATAGCGATGTGCTTGAAGATTCGATCTGGATCAATCCATCAATTACAATCAAGACCCTTATTAGGCTGATTGAGAGTAGACTGCAGATCTCAAAACGCCCTATTCATTACAGAGTTGAATTGAAAGTGAGCTCCTCGCAGTGCAACTTCGCCACAAATGCACATGGAGGTAGACTCGATTGGCTAGGTGTAAACAATGACCACACTGTTCACATTATCCCAGAATATCAGAGTGATGTATCAAAATCGGCTAAGCGAAAGAAGAGCAAGAAGAAGAAAAGGAACAAGCAAACCCAAAGTACCAATGGCAAGAAAGCAAGTATATCCCGACTAAACGCAACTCGGCGAAGCCAACAATGGTTGCAGATTACGTAACGACCGATGACAGGGACAGACTCGAGCACTCCAAACAGCTTACTCTGGTCTTTGAAGAAGCTGCAGACCTATTCCAAGAGCGAAGGCAACGCCTCAATGACCTTGCTCTCAAGAAATCCTCACACAAACAGAAGTCATTGTCCAAACCTATCGATGCTGCTACTACGCAGTCAGTGGATCAATGTTCTAGGGATGTAAGCAGCAAAGCTGGCAGGACTCTCTTTCCGATACTCGTAGGCCACGAAGAGTACCTCTACAAATCTTCCAAGACCGCAAGGCTTCGCCAAGTGTTTCCATGCAATTTGGATCTGCACGGATGTACTGGAGATGAAGCACTCCTCAAACTAAGTAGTACCCTGCCCAACTGGCTGGACGCAGCGATGAAAGAGCACCCCTACACTCTACCAGTGAGTGTCATCACAGGGGGAGGTAGTCAAATTGTTGCGGGTGCAGTGGAGAATTGGATTCGTGAAAGCAGGAATGTTGCACACAGATTCTGTTGAAGAGTCTCATGTATCATACGTTTGATTACAATCGAATAGGACGCTAACGACTAGCAAAAACGACTGCGGATACAGTCAAAGTTTGTCTCACATTCGATATAATATTAACTGCTAAAGTCAAGTGCTCAAAAATGCAACTACTCATCATCTGAATCATCCATAAATGCAGCAAAAGAATTGGTCTTCTTTGGAGGAGCCTTAGTCTCCTGCTTTACAGGCATGGCCGCAGCTGCAGCAAGAGAAGACACAGGTGCTTCACCTTGCTTTGCTGCATCACCATTTGATTTGACTGATGGGCGTTTACCAGATTCTTTGCCATTAGTTCTCCCACCACGTTCGCTGTTGCGTTTGTTGTCTCCTCTGCCACCACGTCCCTCGCTACGGCCAGGCTTACGCCCATCACGTCTGCGGTCACTATTATTTCTTTCAGGTTTGTCTCCACCTCTACCAGGCCCACGTGAGGACTTACGATTGAGTGTCTTATCACCTGACCGTTCGTTTTTTCCCCCATCTTTAGCATCAGGTGGAGCTGTGATTTCGGCAGCGCCCTCTTTGTGATCGGCAGTTGTCTCTTTAACAACCTCCAAATCAGACATTGAAGATGTAACTTTCTTCAGCCCATCATCTTTCTCAGTGTTTTCTGCAGCGTTTTTCTCCACAACCTCTTTAACATCAACAGGCTTGGCATCACCAAAAATACTCGATCTAGATGCACTACTACTCCCATCCAACGGTTTAGTACGCGGAGCTAATTTCAACGAAGGCCTCTGCGACGCAGAACCAGTACTGGCTGCGCTATCACTACGTTTCATCATACCACTTCCATTCCTTGGCATACCACTACGACCACCTCCCAGGCTGCCCTGGGACATGTTACTTGCACTGCGTGAATATCTACCACCCTGGAATTGACTCCCATCAATTGGACCGTCATCACGATTACTTCGATACGAATCACTGGAATACTGTCTGTCGTAATTGCGGCCATCACCGCGTCCTCCTCCACCACCTCGGCCAGAGCGGCGTCTTTCGGCTCCAGCTCCTCCTCCTCCCCCTCGGGATCGTGGATCG
Organism: Cyclotella atomus; assembly: GCA_036939935.1. NCBI lineage: Eukaryota > Bacillariophyta > Thalassiosirophyceae > Thalassiosirales > Thalassiosiraceae > Cyclotella > Cyclotella atomus. Next base: position 6,547 of record JALLPI010000162.1, on the reverse strand, counting down.
CCCGCTGCAATGTCTACTTTTAGATTACGGCCTGAGATTTGGTGGTAGCCCAAGTTAAGAAAGGCTAAAAGCTGTGTTGTGTAGAAAAGTTGCAAATAGAAGTTTGTTAGTGAAATGTGTGGTCTGATGAGTTTGATGTAACCCATATTGACAAGTAAAGCACATATGCCCCAAAGCAATAGTCAATCAAAATCACACCAATCAAACAGCCAAGCAGCAGTCTGCATCAGATCTGAAAATTGCTTTTCATGAATGTGCACCCATTTGATACAGATCTTTTGTGCACATTAGTTCAAGAACTCAAACAAATGCACAAACCAATCCAACGCCAAAATCACATACAATACACTCACCTCCTCAGGAGTACCAAACTCCACATAACCAAACCCCTTACTCTGCCCCGTTTGCCTATCATTGATAAGACGAGTGCCAACAAGTTGCACTGTAGTTCCTGACTCAGTTTGGCACTGATTGATAAAAAGATATAAATAGAAATACAGATGTGAGCCTAATTAGTGAAAAGTTGATGAATGCAGTTGCATTGATTCATTTACAAGTTCAAGTCGACAGTAAACATCAATCACAGTAGAACGACACATCACACCATCATCCACAAAGGACTCACACCCCTGTCCACCAACAAACGCTCCACCTCGGCACGAAACTCCTTCCCCTCCATCCCCCGATTCAAATTCCCCACAAATGCCGTAAAAGGCGGATCCTTGGGCATATCCTCCAATGTCTTGCCAGGGAAACCTCCATCGTCAAACTCTGCGTCGTCTTCGGCTTCGTTGGCGATGGCGCTGCCGGGAAGGTTGGATGGAGGAGGAGCGATGCGATCGTCTTCGGAGTCGGAGTCAGAGGAGGCGTCGGCCCATGATTTGATGTTGGATGATGACATGATTGTTGTTATCGCTGCTATTAGATCCTTTGCTGCTGCTGATAGTTTTGATTGGGCTTGCTTTTCAATTGAAATTGCTTCCTCTGATGTGATTCCTTCCCGCCACAAAATAGTTAGCAATTCGACGAATTATTATATGCCGATAATAGATCTCTCTACATTTAAGGCAAAATAGTGGGTATGAACTACATATCTTTCCTCGCGACACAGCGGCCTGCTCCCTCCTACTAGGTAATCCGCTTTGAGCAACACCACAAAATCTCTCCCTGATGGGCTGATGGGGCCCCAAACGACCATCGTCCGCAGCCAATGTAGTTGCGTGCACCTCTCTCTTTAGTCTGCAGTAAAGCAAAGATGGCCTGTGAAAGTGGCTCAGGTCCGGTCCAAGTACTGATGTGCAATCTTGAAAGGTGAGCCGCACATCAACAACCCCCGTCATCACGCCAAAATCATGATCGAAGCTGCAGTGATAGTATAGTACAAAATGAAGAAAAATCATCCATACAAATTTCTCACGACGGTCTTTTGAGCTTTCACATTCAACGGTTCAAAAGGGACTTGAGAATGGTGTAGAGCATGATACTAGTGTGGAATATTATTCTGATTGTATTATGCGATGTGTTTTGTGATGTGTTGTCGAATGCTTGATGTTATGATTGAGATGCTGTATCTAATGTTATCTCAAGTTATCTCACTTTATATTGCCTTTTTATTCATGAACGCTGAAAAGAGGATGAGAGAGATTGATGGCAGTGCCAAGTCAGCTTCAGGTGTATTGTTGTATGCGGGATTTGGGACACCACTTTACCTATTCCAATGCTACCATATCCTGAGCATCTACAGTATGATACTCCAAAAGGTACGTCGTGTTGCAGCTCACTTTCTAGAGAGAGAAACATGCATATGAAGAATAAACAAACACCAAAAATTCTGACACCTCTAATGCCAGACATTCATTTGTCGATGATCTGAGTGCTTTTCTGATGCGATTCTACGAAATAATTTATTACTGTTGCAACTGCTGTGGAAGTGTCTGAACTCTGACCATTTTTCTCTCCGTTTCCTTTTACAGGCAATCACTTCTGATTTGGCATTAGTCTCTGGAAATGACAAAACTGCTCTCTAGCCGCTGTTACCTGCGTGCATCGTACTAAACCAGGAGCTAGATAACGAACATCTACAAAGATGTTGGCCAAAAAGTGTAGACTAAAATATGAGTAAGATTAGCGAAGTTACAAACACCATTCCATTGCGTAGTTCGCCAAAGTCCAATTGTGTGCTAGCTTTCTTTCTTCATAATCACTAACCCCTCTGAAGTACAATGCTCAACCTCGCTTCCATCATCTTCGACAGCAACCAAAGATGCCTCAATCCAAACCTTTCGTCTCTCCCACTTGACAATCTTACCAACAATCTTTAAAACAGATCCAACAGCAATTGGCGTTTTCAACGAAACATTAATCTGAGCCGTAAATCCACCCCAAGCCAAACACTGACCAGTAACATGAAATGCCGTCCAACCAATAATATCATCCATAACTGACGTCATGGACCCGCCGTGACAATATCCCGCGTGACTTTCGGCTGCTGCTGTGAAATGAGCAATTCCTGTGAGTGTAGTGCCAATTCCTGTGGATGTGTATTGGATTGCATAGTGTGATATTCTCACGGGAGATGATTTAGAGTGACATAAATCACTTCCCTACATAAATGTTGCGGCATGTGCACAAACGCAATTGTAAGGCAGACATTTGCAAATGGTGCAGAACAACGGTCAAAGCAGCAGAGACTGACCTTCCATCCATTATTTATACGGTAACTTCCAACATGTTCTTCATCTATAGCCTCATCATCATCGTCCCACTCGGGAAGACAGAAAGGTTGACCCCACGAATGCATTTGTTCTTTTACCCATGATGGAAGTTCTCTGACCAATGCGTTTGGTTGGCTGGATTGGCGTATATGGCGCACATTGCCTTCGGTGTCGTCGTGAGATAGGGCGTTGGAAACTAAGGTCATCTTTAGTTGCGTCTATTGCAGGTCGTCTTGGTTGATCTGTCTTGCTTGGTGTGGCGGTGCTTCACAATTGTGGCATTATTGTGGCCGCTGGCGCAGCGCTCTTGTTTGCTTGGTGTAGGCAAACGCTTAGCCCACTTTTATTGTCACGACCCACCTTTGCAAATCCGGGAAATAAAGTGGGCAAAATCACTTGTGAGCGAATCCTAACTCTGCTGCCTCCTGCCTTTTCTTCAAAGCAGTATGGTAAGAGGAGGAGCCACAATTCGTTTGATCAGGAAGAAGATCTCCATCGCGGCCTGAAGTGATTTTATGTCAATAACAATGAGCAGCCGCAGCGATACATACAGAAACCTGCTCCAAGAAGAAAATCCACAAGAGCCTGGAAACGACGCCCTCTCCGTCTCGCAGGCCAAAACATCCCGCCTATGTAACAAACAGTGCACACAGAAATACCTACCGCGAATCATAGCGTCAGTGCTGGCGCTTGCATTTGCAGGATGCGCCTTTGGTCTCTTCCCATACATTGCCATCAGTTCTGCAATAGATAACAACTATGTGCACTTTTTATATTTTGCGGCTGGGGCTTTTGTGTTGATTACGGTTCCAATTAGCGTGTATGGGATCATGCAACATTTGGTGAATTATTATATGCCTCAGGTTCAGAAGGTGGGTGAATGGCAGCTGTTTTTAATGTCCATTCTACATCTGCCACGAGCTTACACTTGTTTATTGCAATACAGTTTGTGGTCAGAATTTTGTTCATGGTTCCAATCTTTTCAATGGAGGCTTGGTTCTCGTTATTTTTTCATGAGGCATATGAGTACATTGGCGTCTTTAGAGAATTGTATGAAGCATTTGTGCTCTCTTCGTTCGTATACTACATTATTGCTTTGCTTGGAGGGGAGGATGAGTTGGTGACAAAGTTAAGGCGCAAAGATGCCACTTATGGGCAGCATCCTTTGCCATTTAAGATGTTTTTAGGAGAATGGAAAATGGGAAGGCAGTTCATGATGAATTGCAAGTATGGCGTGGTAAGTCTGCTGTTCTTCGGTCTCTCTAATGAGTCAGCTGAATGCTAACAGGGTTCCATTTCTTATGCACTTTCAGCTCCAATATGTCCTTGTCAAGATCATTGCAACAATCCTGATTATTCCATTGCAAGCCAAAGGGCATTATAATTCAGGAGAATGGAGCTGGACAAGCTCCTACGCATATATTGCGGTAATAATGAACATCAGTGTTGCCAGTGCATTGTATTGTCTAGTCAGGTTATACTATGCCACAAAAGATGACTTGAAAGAGTGGAATCCGTTGGGCAAGTTCTTGTGCATCAAAGGGATCATCTTCTTCACCTTTTGGCAAGGATTCGCAATTCAAGTTTTGTGTTCAGCCGGTGTTATCAAAGGTATTGGGGACTGGGACCCTCAGCATGTTGTTGATGGTATCACGGTAAGTTTGGGCTGGCGTTCTCTTCCGCCAACATCTTTTTACGTCAAACTCATGTGCTGCCATGCTGTCTTCAATTTAGGACTCTCTCATTTGCTTCGAGATGGTCTTCTTTGCAATCGCCCACCGCTACGCATTTCCACACACTGACTACCTGCATTATCTTCAGCGGCAGCGATCCAAGACAAATCGTTCCTCTCGCAATGACACAGATGCCTTACTTCTCTTTGACCAAGACAACTATGTAGTCAACGACAGTTCAGTCCTAGACCATGAATATCAGCCACCAACAGTCAGCCAATTGGATAGGCCTATGTCTGTGAGCCGTGCTCTATTAGGCAGTGCTGTCCCAGACGAAACTCTGCGGGATATCTATAGAATGGGCGGGACCGCTGCATTTGGTGATGCAAGTAGAAGCAGCGCAGGCTCGGGCGACTTAAGAGGAAGGCAGGCTGGCGCAGATGATGATTTATTGATATCAATGGATCAAGCCGAGAAAATATAAGAGCTGAAGTTGTTTTGTAATAAATAAATGTAACCACCGATGTAAGATCAGTCATTTGTTACCTGTTACTACTTGCTACCAAGATGACATAAAAAGCATTAAACATAACACTACCACGCTCATAGAGTCATCACCCAAGGCTTATCATTGATATCAATGTATTTTCTGTTTGCCATAAGCTTTCTTCTCCCAACGAATGGCTCAAACTGAACAGGATCTCCATCTCCCTGACATGAAAACATGTGCGATGCATAAAAGCATCCCAAATCTGCATTCCACTGCCATGCCCTACACTTCTCATCCTTACAGCATGCAGATCTACATTCTTCGGCAGACCCACTGACATTTTTCTTGACGTCACCAAGTCCAAAGCATTGTCCTACTTGCTCATTTGGATTCCATGTGGATGCATCACAACCCTTCCTTCTGATTTCTGCGTCCTCTTCTTCCTTTCCACCTTTTTTGTACAAATATTGACCTTTCCATCGTTGAGGTGGATGATCAGAGCACCAGGCTGATACCCCATCTTTCTCCATACCGAGACGAACATCCCCTCCTTGAAGACATCCTGTATCTTTTCTGTACTGCCATGTGATGCATTTTGGATCAGAACAGCAGATTGTGGCACACTCTGACACTGTCTTTGCGGATGCAAACGGCTTTAAATCCCCAGGACACTTCCCACGCATATCTTCATTCGGCTTCCACGGTTGAGACTCGCATTGTGGGATTGATTCTGAAGCTGGAACCACTAATTTCACAGGCCGCAGTTTGGTATCTTTATCAAAGAACATGGCTAAACGTACTGCTGCAAGGCATATCATCACGATGACAGCAAAGACGGCACATCTAACCCTATTCATATGAACTCCATGGCGGGAATATTTGTCATCGTCTGATGAGGATTGTACAGATTGCGGTGGTGTCTTCCCGACAGAGGATCGCTTCATCATTATTTTGCTTTGCTTTTTACTTACTTTCTCCTCTACCTTAAGTGAGTTTCGAACTTGTTCGAACTTCGGGTCTTTAGATACACTTCTAAGTAAGCCGTAGTCTACGGATTAGCTATCAGTTAAACTTTAGAGCCCCACTTTCTTAGGACACCTGTGAACCTGCACAGCTAATCCTGGGAATTGGACCCACTTAGTATATCATGTTAGGGCTATGATAGTTTTTCAAAACACCCTTACGAGCAGTGGTGACCAAAGGAGCCACGGGAAGCAGAAAATGCCCCTTCATCTCCGAAGACTAGATAGTGGAGGTGGAGGGAGACAACCATGTTGATCCAGCGGGCTCACAGGCGGATCCGCTTCGCCATGTTGGACAGCTTTGTAGAAATTAGCCATAGTAATGGACCGCTTTCGATATTCCTTGTAGTTGCTGAAGGCCAGCCTGGTGTAAACGGATTGGGTACTAATGGTTTGCGCTTGCGCTTGCGCTTGCGCATCATTATCATCGGGGCTCGGGGCCAATGCAGGACGGAATGCAACAATGTGAGCATTAAGACTTAGATAGGTATCCACAGTATGTAAAACAAGAGTTTGTGTGCACTTACACTTAATACAAGTGAGTTCTTGTTAAGTCATCGACACCCCTCAGGAAGTCTCTGTGATGGCAGTTCAAAACCTTTGCGCCACTGGGGAGGGACCCAGTCACGCACCCCAACAAAATATCTA
>JALLPI010000161.1:0-32667 GCA_036939935.1 Cyclotella atomus | reverse complement strand
GTATTGCCACTTGATGTACAAATGTGCAGAGGGAACGCAAAGCAAGGTCTGGCAGTAGGGGAGAGTTGTGTCGAACTAACGGCACAACTCAGATACCATGACGGTAGGCCTTTTGCATCAGAACAAATGCAACAACCAACCAGTTGAAACGAGTGCAGCAACAACATAGCAGCAACAATTGATAGGGGGGCTGGTTCAGCAACACCAAACCCGCCACTCGTGGAGTGGAGTAGGTTCGACCGGTGTTGCTGCCCCCCCCCCCTCGGTGCTGCTGCGAGCTGCCAACACAACAGCAGCAAAGTGAACAACACAACATACTCACCAAAACGGAGGCAGTTAGGAGAGATGAGAGGCGGAGGTGGTAGAACGACGGCTGCGTGGCCCTGAAACTGTGGGTATTCACAGACAAGGCGGTTGCAGTTGGCAGTCCAAGGGGGAGATGTGGGAGGTGATGCAGATGGAGCGGAGGCCTCCAATATATAAGAGCGCTGCGGCTGGAAGCGCTGCGGATGATGGGCAGAGTTGTGGAGGGGGAGGGGGTGAATGTCCCAGTCGATGCGGCCTGGAAAGAGATGTGCGGTGCTTGATGTTAGAGAAGTCCCCGCCCATGGTTGTGGACTTTTTCAAGTAAGAGAGGTAAACAGACAGGCAGAATAAGACGGTGTCGTTAGTAGTCGTTATAGAGGTCGTTAGTGGGTAGTAAGTAGTCGTAATAGAGGTCGTTAGTGGGTAGTAAGTAGTCGTTTTATAGGTCGTTAGTGGGTAGTAAGTGAGGTAGTTAGAGTTGTAACTGGAGTCGTCAGATTGTTAGAGTTGTAACTGGAGTCGTCAGATGTCGTTCTCTGTTAAGAAAGTCGTGAGATTTTGGTGACGACTATTGCTAAAAGTGAAACATCTCTCTATATGAGCACACAAGGCAAGTGTGAGATTTTACAAGTGGTCTCACAAGCTCACGTGATAGCCTGTGAGTAGGGAGATAGCAAATTTGATCCACGTTGATCCGAATTCCTAAATGATCCACAGAAAAAAGGCTGTTTTAATAAGGAGTTTAAAATAATCCTTAAGTAATTTGAGAAACAAAAAGGATTTTTCTGAGAAAGAATCCGTTGGAGGGAGTTTATTCCCCCCAACCGATAAAGTTCCTTCCCAATGCACGTCACCCGATCTTTGGTGGGAGAGGAGATATTTTCCCCGGTTCAACTCACTCACTCAACGCCACTTTCCACCCTCACTCCCTTTTTCCAACCCCAACCATGGCGGACAACAGCAACACTGAATACAATGACCTATAGAGAGGGCTAAATACGGCCAGGTATCAGGCGCACTAAAAGCCAGCTTCGCCCCCAATATGCTGGCTGCACTTCTTGCCAAGAGCGGTAAAGGCTGGTCCCCTGCTGTGATGCAATCCCACAGCTTTCGCTTCATTTCCATCTCCCCCTCTTTTTCGGTCCACATTGTCTGCAGAGCCTGCGGCAAGAGTCAGGCCTATGGCTCCTTTGAACAGCACGCCAAGACCTGCAAGACCAAGATCTGGCATCTTACCTCACGTCTAACCGAGCAGGAAGTAGCGGAGGAGGCCGCTGAGTTCAACAGCGATGATGACAACAACGACACCAAGGCCACCAAGTAGAGGCCCGGCAAGAAGGGATCTGACAATAAAAACATGTGGCTAAACATGTTCCCCAATCACAGGGGCGTGTTCAGTGGAGGGGGGGGGGGGCGAACCCCATTTACTGGGCCAATTGCGGCAAGTGCGATTTTGAAGATTGCATTGCCTATGTCATCCATCCAAGGTCGATGCCCAAGATCAGGGGCATCTGCTACATCTGCGGTTGGACAGCGACCCTCAACAAGATACAGGACCATCAAGATAAACACCGTGACAACTACTACGGCTGCAAATACACCGTGAGGTGCCTTCACAGTGGAGAACCCATCGTCAAAAACAGGCTTTCCCAAGATGTCTCGGAGGTGGAGGAAGCCGATGATGACAGCAACAGCGACCGCAAATTGCCAGCCCAGGCCCTGAAGACTGCAGAGGACAAGGAAGATGATGGCGAGGACAGCAAAGCCTTCTTTGATGCTGCAGAAGAGGAGGAAGGAGGCAAGTTGGAGGAGGTGATGTCTCAGGGGGAGCAGGCGTTGTTTCAGGAGGTTGCACAAAAGAACCACCAGAACTGGAACAATGACATTGCAATGCAGAAGGAAGGCAAAGAACAGGCGGGGGAGGCAAAGGAGGAGGCATTGGAGAAAGCCAAGGAAAAGAAGGCCAAAAGGAGGCAGCCAAAGAGGAGGTAGGGAACCGTTGCAGCACAAGGATCAAAGAAATTGGAACAAAGTAGAGATTAATATGTTATTTTAATGCTTTTCAACGAACGACTTTGTATTAAACAAGCATTCTGGCTTCATATCAATGGCATTTGCAAACCTGAATTTGACATGGCGACTCATCATTAGCTGAATATATTTTCCCGCTTACTTAGCCCACTAGCGCGGGCAATGAGGAAGCTTGTGTGCCAGTAGATAAGGATAATGAAAAGGCTTCTGTGCCAATAAGGATAATGAAAAATAAAAAACCTTCATTTACCATAAACATATATATCATTAACGTTGGGTATCACTGGTATCACCAGAAAAAGGGATCCAAAAACTGTTCCAAGGTATATAGGAATTACTACATCAAGCCATATCCTACTAAAAAATACATTGATTTGAGGATAAGAGACCTCCGTTGGAGCAGGCATCCCATCCCCATTTCAGCTCTTTTTTGTGGCGACAAAGCACCAATTGACCAATAAAGCAACAACAACAACTAACCAACAACCAGCAAACAACAATGAGCCATCCTATTAATCCTTATCAATTTGGAAAGAGCAGTTATCCCAGGGCAATAACTACAGCAGCAGCAGCAGGAGAGGAAATGGGTGAGTTTTGGTGAATCAGCATCAACATAACTGATTGAACATCTCACCTCATCATTTGCATTGATCTTGTTGTTTGATTTTTGGTCAGAGCCATGCCTCCAAACAATGGAGGAAAATATTTACTTATCACAATAACTCAATCTTTTCTCTTTTCCATTCCTTAGCCATGATTAATTGCCCCAATAATGACCCTTTGGCAGGGATTGGTGGAGCCAACATCAATCTGGATGACAGGGATGACAACAGTGTATCATTCAGTCAGATTGTCCCCCTGCATCTCCCCACTCAAGACAGCTCAAGTGATGAATCAGATGACACAGATGTGGATGAGCCTGCCAAGCAGACACCCGCTTCCAGGGCTAAAACACCCAAGCCTAAGTTTTCCAAAACTAAAGCGCCCCAAGACTAAGTCCCATTCCAAGTCCCATACTTTACTTCGGGAGTCCAAATTATCCAAGACTGAGTGGAGGAAAATGATGCGACAGGAGCTGAAAAAGAAGATGGAGCTGTTGGTAAGTTTTATAAGAAAATATTTTCTTGGAAGCAATTGCCTCTAATCATCACAAATTATGTGACAGGAAAAGTTGGAAGAAGAGGAAGAGGAAGAGGAGGTAATTTGCCTTAGAAAATATTTTCTTTGCATTTTTTCACACTTACTAACATTTTAATGGTTATCAAAACTTCACAGGAATATTCTGATCCCTCTTCCACCAGGCCCGCCGGGCCTGCTACGTAATACTGTATACAACAGTGATGATGACAGCAGTATTGATGTGAGCAGCCAGAAAATGATTTCAATTGGAGAGGCCATAAACACTGCATCTCACATTTTTGTATTTTCAGTTTGGGGTTGCTGATGACACTGAACCCAAGCTGGAGCATGATTCAGACAGTGATGATGAGGTGAGTTGGACCCAAATGGAATAAATACCAATGGAAAATATTTTCCCTGACAAATACTTCATCACCAGGAGGAACTAGGTTCGAAATTCCGGAGAAATTCCGGTCGAAATTCCGGTTCCGGGCCATTTTTCGGCTATATTCCGTGCCCGCGACCGGAAGGAATTTCTCCGGAATTTTGAACCTAGAGGAGGAAGGAAGTGATGAAGAGAAGAGGGTGATGCATAACTACGACCATGTAACTTACTATGGAAAATATTTTCTCACCAAATGTTTTTCACAGGAGAAAATTGAAGTTGAAGTGAAGACAAATTTAGACAAGACAAAGGCTTTTTCTGATACCATTTACTTTGGCCCACCTTCACACAACGGCATGAAATTCAAATACAAGCCCCATAGCAAAGCTAATCTGAAGAAGATGAAGTGGCGTTTGCAAGTGCAAAGCAACCCTGTACATAAAAGTGAGGAAACGCCGTGTTTATTTCAAGATGTGCGGAAAACACTCTTCCCAGTGTGTTGATGAGAATGGAGTCACTGCAATGCTCAATGAGGAATTATGCGCAGATGGTGTCGCAGGGATGAGTTTGAATGAGCAGTTGAAGCAACGAGCTATTCACTTGGCTTTGCATAGACTGGAATCATCTGGGCTCAGAATATTTGAGTTCTTGAGGAATGAGATGGTTCCAGAGGGAAAGACAGCCGCTGTAACAATCCCTACCTCAGGTGATGTGAGTAAATATTTTCTTTGATGGTATATTTCTGTGCCATCTATAAAGGTGTCTAACCAATTTTTTCTCAATATCCAAAATTTAGTGAAGAACGGAAGGCATGAGGCTTATGGAGGAGATGTTATGGTCGCAATCGCCTTTAAGTTTGGAGCAAAAAGGCTGAAGAAGCATTTATGTGCTTTAATGTGACTTGGAGCGATGACAAAGGCCCACAAAGAGTGATGGGATTTGCGTGGCCGGCTGCTGTTAAGGCAATGTACAACAAAGAGTTGGATGTGCATTTTGATGGGACCTTCAAGATGACTCCCAATGGCTTCCGCAGCAGGTTTGCATTCTTGGAATCAGGGATCACAGCAGTGGTAAACATTTGCCTGTGTTTTATATTTTGATGACAATAAAGACTCAGAGAGCATATGAGACAGTATTTTTCAACATCAAGCAGGTGGTTGGTAAGATTTGTGATTGAGAAAATATTTTCGTCCCGCAAATTTTTCTAAGCAAATGTTTTCTTGTGCAGGGAAAAACTCAGTATCAAGTCCATCATCTATGACTTTGAAGATGCTATCATCAACGCAGTTAGAATTGCCTTTGATGCTGAGTACCATTATTCCCGCTGTTGGTTTCATTTCAAGCAGGCTTTGAGAAGAATGATACAGGAGTTGAAAATGGAAACAGATTTCATGCAGAGATTTCTCTTGCTTTTTGATTTTCTGACTGTTGTTGATAGGAGCTTGATTGTGGAGGGGGTTGAATGGATTAGGTTGAAGTCTAAGGATTTGAAGGGCTACAAGGCAAACAAGAGTGTGGTGAAGCACTTCATTGATGACTATTTTTGAAGCAGTGGAACAGGGAAAGGTTGATTCCGCACTATGGAATTGCAATGGGAAGGAGGGGTGGCAGACTGACATGTAAGTGTTTGAAATATTGACTGAGGGAAAATTATTTCTTCGCGATTTTTTGACACAAGTTTGTTACTTCACAGTGACCAGAGAACCAACAATGTGATGGAGCGTTACAATAAGGATTTTAACCAGGCATTGGGAGTGCATCTTAGCTTGGTGAAGTTTTGTAATGATTTGGAGAAGGAGGCAAGGAGGGCATGGACCAATGTGGAGGATGCAAGAGCAGGGAGGGTGACTCATGTGAAGAAGAGGAAGGAGGCAGTTGAGTGGCCAGAAGTACCTGATGAGTTCTTGGAGTTTGTAGAAGAGAAGAAGAGGAAGGCATAGGAGAAGCAGAAGAAGAAAAAGGGTAGAATGAAGAAGTCTTGAGGTCTTTGTGTGTTTTTGAAAGACTGTAGTGTGATTTTTGTGGTTTGTGTTGGAATGGGGGGAGTAAAACTTAAAGTGTAATAAATGTCAACATTGGAATCAAAATACTGTGGATCATGTGGGAATTTGGATCAACTTGGATCAAATTTAACCTCTATCTGTGAGTAAACAAACGTGAAGTTTGATTACTCGTGGAATCTCACACATGCCAAGTTTGCTCCTATTTGTGAGCCTAATCAGTGGCAATTACATAGAACACTAGTGGTTGAGTTTGTTCACGGAACAGAAGCAATTGCGCGGCCAATTTTCTTACATTACTTTTGTAGTACAGTGTTCGTGAAATAAGAGATCGCGAATCCTTACAGTGGTCGAGTGGTCTTGCAGCGAGTGATCTCAACTGTAGTAATCAAATCGTAGACCACTTTCTTGTGACGTGGCTTATGTTTCAGTGGCCAAACAAAACTACTAGTGTTCGTAATCGCCACTGGTTGGCTCACTATCATGATGATAGTATAGTAGAGGCGATATGGTAGTGCAGGAACAAGGAGACCTTCACATACTACTGGCAGTTTGTTGACAAATCTCAAATCTAGAGGAGAGTTATAATGTGGCCCAATGACTGGATTCTGTTAATGGTAGAGGCTGTCTGCGATATGGTAGAGAGAGGCATCTTGAGAGAGTAGAGAGGCTGAACGCTGGGTAGAGTTTTATAGATAGCTCTTACTACCATACTTGTGTACGAAGTGACCTCACGCAGTATGTACCATACTTATGTACATCTCTTCAGATCTCTTGATCCTCTTTAGAGAGATATTATCAGATAAGGCTGTCCTTTTGTAACCTAACCTAACGGGTGTCCTTAAATGTGGGACTTACTGAAGTGAGTCCCATTTTTAAGGAAATCTGCCCTTTTCTAGACAATTTGTCCAGCCAAAATCATCTTCCCTATCGACCCCCAATAGGGAAGAAGATTTCAATGACCTTAAGCTAACGCCCTAACGAATTTGTGCTCATAACCCATTAGAAGCCATTTTTTAGGGAGATAGGTCGATACAAAGGCGCATATGAACCTAACCTAAGGACCCGTGACTGTTTTTGGCGATTAAATCCGTTAGGTTAGGTTACAAAAGGACAGCCTAAGATCCCTTATCTCCACAACCCATTACCATATTATCTGTCATTTCTTTTTTCACGAACATTTCCAACTTCAACTACAACATCAATTACAAACTTCAGTGATTTTGACTATTGGGAGATTTTTTGTTGGGACACGTGTGTCCCTTCATTCTCCTTCATCTTCACCACCAAACCAACATGACAAACACAGAGCCTCCAACAGCGCCAGCATCCACCGATCTGACGCCTCCTTCTCCACCGCAAAACGATCGAACCATCCGTCAGCAGCTGGGCAGCGCACTTTCCGCAATATCTGACACAGTCAACTCCAATCTCATCATCATCCGATATGGAACTGTTGGCTCCATAGTCCTATTAGGGGCCTATGGGATTGCAAATACGCCATTGTTTTATCGATACAAATCATTATGGGATGTCCCCGAAGGTATGTGGAGGAGGAAGTGGCTTCATGGTAGAATTGTTGGCGTGTTGAAGCATAAGAATGTGCACGCTGCATCATCTTCTAAGCAACCGCGGGGGCTTAGCTCTCTTCAATCACACTCATTACAAAATGGTGCTAGCAGTTCTGCTCAAACTACATATCAAGAGTCTCATCAGTCTGACACAAATTCAGAACCAACAAATATAGATCCAATAGTAATCCTGTTCAGACACTCTTCACCGATCGAAAGACTATTAACTCAAAATGTAATGGACAAAGTGTTGTCTCTGACGGGCAAATCACCATCAAGAATGTTCTATTCATCGACCAATCCTCATAGAAATTTGTTACAAGTTGAACTTGCTGGAATAATACATCCACCCTCTTCAGTGTTATCCTCAGATGGGCTACTGAATAGACTCTCGGACGACAAGACACGAGTTTCAATACAACTTCTTGCTCAACGTGCTAGCACATCGTCTTTGAATGCGCAGGAGAGGATTCCAGAAGAAGATGATACCACCGCATTGTGTCATGTGACGTACAAGAAGCCAAACCAGTGGTTTAGTAGTACCAATCTCAGTTTAGAGCTGGTATCATCCGGACAGGCAGCGATTTCATCTTGCGTGGTGCCCGAGTCGGAAGGCAGCGTCAATGCCAAAGAAAAGGAAGGAAAAGATGCAACAACCATAATCAACTTTAATCCATCACCCAAACAACTACAGCAGGATGCAGCATTCATGTCTCAATTGGAAGAAGCCGAGTATGCAGCATGGAAGTCAAAAGCTGGTATGTGGTCTCTCGAAAGCACAAGAAAAATGAGACCCGAGTATCACGAGGAAGAAACGTGTGTCAGCAATTTGTGGTCTACAAAGCTGTTTAATTTACTTAAGATGGGAAGGGGCTGGATTAGACGATAGCTTAACCCTGCTCTAATGTCTTTAATCTTGTATCAAATCATGTAGATTTGTGTTCAGAACCAATCCACTTCTTCTTCAAATATCCCTCACTTCTCATCTCCTCCATTCGACTTCTTGTTCTATCAAATGCAAATACTTCATCTGTATGCTTATTGTCTAAATCAACAACAAACATGTTATCGGGAGACGCCGCAATATGTAACACCAACTTCACGTGACATTCATATAATGCATCAATCAGTGTAATCCATCTTCTGACCAAATTAACCTCATGAAACTTTAACCGAGGTACATGCTCAATAAAAATGGTATTGAATCGCTCCCCAATGGCTAAATAGTCAGCAGCACCCTTAGCTTTGCCGCACAGATCATAGAATGAAAATCGTGCAATATTGTACTCATTTGATGCCTTGGGAACAAGGACTTGTCTACCAGATACATCCAACATAACAGAATTCACTTGTGAACCATGTGTCAATGTCTCAAATAAATTCTCAAACTCATTTTTCGCATTTGAACTATCATCTTCTTCAATAAAGTAGACTTTATGAGCATGAGTTCCCTTAACGCTCCCACTCTCTTTCCCAACCAATCGATAATCCATATCACTGGCCCACATACTAACTTCTATCAGCTTATCTTCCAACAAATCAATAAATGGTAAGAATAAATCCCGCTGCAACCCTCCCAAGTACAAATCTCGCGGTGGTCTATTACTAGTAGCAACGATGATTGCTCCATTCTGAATCAAACCTGTAAACAACCGTTTCAAGACCATGGCATCCGCCACATCAGTCACTTGAAATTCATCAAAGCAAATAATCCGTCCGACATTCAATATCTCTTTGATGATATGATTAAATATCGCATCACCAGACAGTTTGTTTACATTCTTGGCCTTGTGCATTGCTTTGTGCACGCCCAGCATAAATTTATGAAAATGCACCTTTTGAGCACTCTCGTCGGGTAAGGAATGGAAGAAGAGATCCATACAGTACGTTTTACCGCAGCCTACTCCTCCGTGGAGATACACTCCCTTGGGTAGTGGCGTTGCCTTGACGGAAGTTGATGCCGTGGACCATGAGGGTGTGAATGAGAAGAGACTTGTTGATTGTTCTTCTTCTACTTGGGTGTTACTACTTTCACTGGCTAAATAGACGATGCATTCACTGCGTAATCGTTCTAGTTCTCGAAGGGCAATTATTTGGTATGGATCGTTGGACAGCTCACTCGATTGAACTAGTGAGTTGTAATGATCTATCAAACTTTCATTATTTTGTTCAGGTTCTTTTGGCTCGGCTTCTGCTGCAGCTTGTGTACCACAGAAGCGTTGTTGTGAGATGGTACGGAGAGAATCTGCAGAACTGTAAGTTGCTGTTAGTCTGAAAGCCTGCCGTCGGAGGAGCTGTAGCCGTTGAGATGAGATTTGCAACTTTGATGCAGACTGTGTTCGACATACGAATTCATGTCTGGCTGGTTGGCCGGAACGAGAAATTAGCAGCCGAGGTAATTGCAAGGCAGTTCGCGGCGCCATTGTGGTCATAGTAATTATCTTCTTTACCTGTAGATGAGAGTTGGCAGTAGGCATGTTCATGAACGTTGTGATGTTGCTGGCTTCGAGCTTTGTGGCCGCTGCTCGATGTTAGAATGATATTAAAGTACTTTAAATTGTGTATGTTTAACAACGTGATATCAACCAAAGTATTTAGAACAAACTAAGATTGTTCTAATACTGTCAGCACGCAGCACAACCCGAAATGACTTCAGTCAAACCAACAATAAACGCCCAGCAGTGGACCGCCGACACAACCAAAGGACGCGACAGCCTCATTGAGCCATCTATTGTCTCTGGTATTGATAATTTGTCTACACGTAAAAGTTTCGAGTCGAGACCTCTTGAAATCCAAGCACCCATCACAAAGAAAAGTCCGTCTGATACATCAAACTACTCTTCTACTTTGTTTTAGCACTTACAATAGCTGCACCTTGGATCAAAATGGGTGTTAATTTATTAGCTGAGGATGAACCTAATCCACCGCGTCTTCCAGACTCGATGGTCATGTTCTATCCTCCAAGGAATTATCAGGAGATCCAACAAATGCAAGCTTTGCTAGATACATATTCTGATCCTATTCTAAATTGGCAAGAGTTTGCATCCTCGAAACAGAAAAATGTCAAAGACGAAGTAGAAAATCATCCAAACTATACACACATGTCCGTCAATCACTTTACATCCAAACGAACTGCTCTACTCTTTACTCCAGGCACATATCCTGTAGATGTGCAAATTGGATACTACACATCTCTCTATGGACTAGGCTCGCATCCAGACAATGTAACATTCACAGGCCGAAAGGGGCCACATTGCCCAGCATTAGATAAATTCACAGATCGACCACCCAATGGATCCGGACTGAATTCCTTTTGGAGATCGGTTGAGAATATTGCAACGAAACCATCGCAGGATGGAATGACTTGGGCTGTGAGTCAGGCTGCTCCGCTGAGACGAATGAAAATATATGGAGATTTGAATTTGTTCGATGCCGATTCTTGGGTATCGGGTGGATTTGGTGCTAATATACATGTAGGTGGCTCTATCAACTTTGGAGGACAGCAGCAGTGGATTATGAGGAATACTCAAATGCAACGTGTTATTGGTGGTGCTTGGAGTTTAGTCTTTGTAGGATGTACTGGTGGAGTCCCAGACGAAACAAAGAGTCTTAATGAGAGCGGGCCTTTGATTTCTGTTGAAAAGGCGCCGAGGGTTTGGCTTGAGAAGCCATATATCACACTCAAGAATCAGCCATCAACAGATGCAGCAAGTAAACATGAATTTGAACTACGAGTGCCACGGGTGAGACATGACAAGGCCGCAACTGGACCACAATTCGATGACGACGATGAAATACGTGACTTTCGTAGAGTCAAATTAGCAATACCAAGTATAGACCCAGACCCGACCAAAGCTGCTATTGAAAATCATTCGACAATACAAAAGGCGTTGAATCAAGGAAAAGACGTTGTACTTTCTCCAGGCATTTACCGTCTATCTTCTAGTTTGGTTGTAGCACATCCAAATCAGGTAATTTTGGGTATAGGATACGCGACCTTGGTTGCACCTACGGATGGTACGCCATGCATACATGTACATAACAATGTGCCAGGAGTAAGAATTGCCGGTGTGATGCTGGAAGCATCTGTACCAACAGTGAAACCACAATCAAAACAATCCAGTTTGCTTCTGTGGGGAGACGATGGAATAATAGACGATGGCGATGAAAGCAATCATGGTCTTTTGTCCGGTAAGAAATGTTTATGACGTTTAAATGAGACAGAGCTGCACTAACAACAAAAATGGTATCAAAAGATGTCTTTGCGCGTGTGGGTGGATCTTCTTTTGAACGCAATGTATCAACCGATATAATGGTTTCTCTATTCTCTGGAAGCATTATTGGTGACAATCTTTGGCTGTGGCGCGCTGGTGAGTTTTATGGATTATGATAGAGCACGCAAGTCTTGCAAAACATTGTTCTGATGCTTTGTTGGTTTATTTCAGATCATGTTGCTCTACGTCCAGGAGAAGTAGCCAATTTTCTTGAAATAAGTCCATTGTATCGCCAGACTACAATTAGCGAATGTCAAGTTAAGAATGGCCTTGTAGTAGCCGGCGCTAATGTAACTATTGTAAGTGGACTTTGTAGTGTTTTTGTGGTGTCGTTGGTCTAGCAATCTAATGTCAATTTGCATACTTTCTAAAGTTCGGATTGGCTGTTGAACATACAACAGAAGATCAAGTGATTTGGTCTGGAGAAAATGGTAAGCATAGGAACGTGGTGGGCTTCAAATCTTTGTTCAGTGTCTCTTAATCTATGCCAATTTTCTTCTAGGAGCAGTTTACTTTTACCAGTCTGAATTGCCTTATGGTGAGATAATTTTCTAGCAGGACAGTGTCATTGAACAGCTAAATCGATCCCTTCTTACTAATACGTTTGGATACAATCTGTGTTTAGATGTTGACGAATCATATGCAGCTAACGGGTATGTTGGCTATAGAGTTGATGCAAATGTAAATCGTCATGCTGCAAAAGGTGAGACGCTTCAATATAAAGCGGCATCCTATCATTTGTCGTTTTAGCCCGTCTCAACATGCGCAACACGCTAGGCTTAGGGATATATTCTAACTTCAGAGATCATGATATAACTGTTACCACAGCAGTTATTCATTCATCAGGCAATGTTCAGATGAAGAATATTTTCATAGTAAAGCTTGATAACATGGGTAAAATTGGTTCAATCATAAATGGTAATGGACCTGCAACATCAACCGAAAGAGGTATTCCTTATACATGCTTGGATGAATCATGCCCTGCCAAATAGATTGGATTGACAAACAGCAATGCAGACATATATAATAGGTTGACATTCCTGGCAAAGCATTTTCAAACAAAGTGTCAAAATTATTCTGATCCAATAAATCATATTTCACTGGAAGACTATTTGTAAGGCCTTTTCCACCTTGGGATTGTGTGATACCCAAAAGCAGCTTTCTTGCTATTTTACCCTGACAACACCATTAAAGGATGTATCTGGGCCATCTGACAAGATTTGTTCCATATCTGTGAACTTGTGGATGTTGTTGAATTCATGAGATCTTCATTCCCTGGAGTCAGAATTGTTGCAAACTGAAACTGTTTGTCATAATGGCAACTCAATGGTTTGTGATTCTTCAATTCTTCCATACAAATGACAAAGTTTTTGCTTTTGCCCATACTTCTTGTGCACAAAATGTTCATGTGCTCCTCATCAGCTCATAATCTATGATCTTCTAGGATGAAATTGAAATGAGTTTCATGAATGTTCTGCTCACAATGCGATTCTGCTCACAGTTGTCAGCTCAAATTCTTTGTTTGTCTCTACTTTCAATAACCATCATTGCCAATTCTGGAATAGGCAAGCCCCCTGTCTGTGGTGTAAAAGTAGGAAATATTGATTCTTTGGACTCAATATTAGGAGAGCCAATCTGTTCCAATTTCAAAAACATAAGTGGTACCTTGATGGCACAGTGTTTTAAGCATTGAATCATGCAGCAAGGTTCCGATCAACCAAGAGTTCTCTTGGTATGGAGGCCTAGAGCTTCAATGATGCAGGTGATAAGACCAGCTTGCTTGTGTTAAGCTAAAGGTAAACTGCTATCTGAAGATAGAGAAAAATCAGATAAGGTCCCTTATCTGAAAATGTAGTAATGTATTGCAATGAATGCTAACTGTAGTCACTTTAAACTATATTCAAACTACAAGTCCACAACTATTACTTATCTCAATTGATTTTAAGTGTGTTTGAGCATGCCCTTTTAATTAACAGATACTCCAAACTTTGATAATGCAATGCAGCTTTAATGACAAGACCTTATCTGTTGGGACACGTGGGTCCCCCGTCATAATGAGAGGAATACACCAAAGCCTTGACTGGATAGAGATTCTGACCGGACAGTGGTATTATTCACATGAAAATAAGGAAACCTACAAGTACGACAGCGGAGTGTTTGAATCATATGCTGCCTACAGTCCTTCACCATCTCTTATCCCAACACATCCTACCAAATTTTACAAGCACCATCACCTGAAAGTCCAGCTCAAGTCGATGAACAGGATGAATACATATACCTGACTGCGGTATATCGTCCTGGACCAATCTGGAAAACAGTAACAGATGCAAAAGAAATTGAGCAACTCATAATAGAATAAAACCGGCATCATCTATTGCAGGCTGAAGTAGAAGATGGCAGATGCCAAGAAGAGTTAATGAGAGATCTTCGTTGCAACAACGGCCTTGGCCTACTCCAAGAAGTCTTGGATGGGTCCATATCGATTGATGAAGCAATGGATGAAGCAATGGATGAAGCCAAAGCCGCCTGGGTCAGAGCAGTGCAACAGACGGAACAGGAGAAGAAACTTCCACCAATTACAGGCAAGATCACCAAGGAGCAATTCCAAGGCGCGCTCAAAGCGGTGTCAGACAATACTTCATCCTCTCCCTCAGGTTTGCACTACACCATCTGGAAATGCTTAGCAGCGGAAGATGACTTTGCAAGCTGGATGTGTCTAATGATGAGCATGCCATTCGAGTTTGGATTTGTCAATAATAGATGGACTAATGCTATTGATGTGATGTTAGAAAAGAAAAAAAGGAATTAGGAAGATCCATATGCTACAAATCATCGGTCTATTAGAGGCGGACTTCAACACAGCGCTCGAGATTCTGTTTTCGAGGAACTTGATAGCAAATGCTGAACGAGCTGGACTGAACGATGAGCAATGGGGAAGTAGGAGGAATAGAACGGCGCTTGATCAAGCCATGCGCAATATGATGACCTTTGAAATGTTTCCAGGGCTATAAGCAACATCACAGCAGCAAAGTATGGGATGGAGGAAAGTGCTCTTAAGGCTAGAGGTGATACAATACACGCCCTGAAACATGCTGTCAGGACAGGGCATGGAGTAAAGAACCTCCCGTGGCGGGAGAGTACCAAGGCAAGGGAGACGTTGCAATATTATATGCAATTTTGAGCAGTATTGTATTGAATGCACACCCCACCATGTATACCGGCATCACATTGCCATCTCCTACGAATGAATTGGAGATACACAAGCAAAATGATGGCAACGTGGATGATGTGAATACATGGGCTGCGAGCATGGATTGGAATAGTGATACAGTAGAACACGTACTGTACATGCTGAATCAAGGAGCACAGAGCCTAACGAATCTCAACGAAGTAGGCGGAGGGTCCACAGCATTCCATAAGTGTGCATGCATGCTTATGCTTATGTCATGGACCTTCAATGGCAAGAGACTTGTGATAGACTACGAACAGGATGGCACAATAACATTACTTGATAATAAGGGTGCCCCATCGAAGATCACACAGCTCCAACCAAATGAAGGGAATGCAGGCACAAGAAGATGAACATTCGAATAGATTGGCGAAGATTACAGAGATCTGCAATCGCGCGCAAGCCTCTCGACTGACCTTCAAAGAAGCTTGTCAACCTCCTCATGCAAACAAAGTATGGTCTTCACCTATCTCAATTCACGGAGAAACACTGCCACCCAATGACCGAACTTATCAATGCTACCTCAAAATGAAACGTGCAATTGCCTATGGCCCTTTAGCATATGGTGGCCTCAACCTGAATACCAATATATATTCAGTCCAAGCCCAGTTTGCAGCTGCATATCTGGTACACACGATGCGTTGGAATAAAGTGGTAGTAATGGATATACTAGTAGTTATCAATGCATTTCAATTGTTCTCTGGATTTGAATCTCCAGTACTGGAACATACCAAGATACCAATAAAATATGTGGGACTCGGATGGATACCACATGTTCGAGATATGCTTAGAGCAATTAATGCAGGAGTATGGTTAGAGCAAGTATGGCACCCAAGACGACAAAGACAATACGATCGGTCGATTATGGAGACATTTGCACAAGAACCCCTCATAACTCCACTGATGTTAGAGCTAGCAAATGAGCTCCGTCTCTGGCCACGAATTATATTTATCTCGGAGCTAGCGACAATAGACGGCCGATGGATTGATACAGAAAGATTAGGAGATGAAAGTGAATGGAGGGCCACACCTGTCAAAGGAATGACATGGCCCAATACATGCCACCCTAATGTGAGACATTGGAAAGCATTCCGTAAATGCCTCCGATTAAAGTTTTGCACTGGTGTGTCACCGTATGGCGCAGTCCAAGATTAAAAACTGGACCAACCATTGGGCAAATGGTATCCGGAGCACCGATACATTGAATACTCTGCATACAGACTTAAGGATATGATATTGGTTAGAGATGAACTTGGCCTCCACAAAGCACTCCCGGCGTCAAACCCAGGTTTCTTTACATACAGGACGAGGTTTATGATGAACCGGTCCCAAAGAAGGCACAACCAATCCAACTGAACTTTTCAGGCCACTCACAGATTTGGACCCAAAAGTCCAGGATATTAGTCAGAAGACGGAAGCCGTCAAAACCAGTGGTTAGATTAGGGAACAACCTTGATTCTGAAGCTGAGTATGACCAGCTTGATCTCATTACAGATGCAGCGGTACACGTGAATAGAAGCAAGAGTGCAATAGCATGGCAGATTTTGGGACCTGCTCCTGAATTGCACAAGAGCCGCAATGCAATGCCTCTACAGATGAAGGACGTATCCTATTCTTATCGAGAAGAACTCCTCGGTGTTTACCATGGACTTAAAGACACTCTTTCACGATTCAAGAATGTATCTGCACTAACATGCCACTGTGACCATGAGGCAGCCATTGAAAAGATCAAGCAACGACTAGTCTATCCAGGCCAATTTTTATCAGCAGATATGGAAATCCTAATGGCCATTCAAGCTTTGGCAGAGACCAGCGAAACTAGAATATCATTCAATCACATTGAAGGTCACCCTGAAAAGCAAAAACGCAAAGAAGACTTTGATCTGATTGAACTGGCAAACTTTGAATGGGATCGAGATGCCGAACTATGCATCAACGGACAAGATGCTCCACTAGAGTAAACACCACTAAATGGATCATTATGCATAGTGAGAATTGGAAAGGAATGGCTATCTAATAGACCAGATTACCCCATCCAAAAGGCCTTTGTGCTGCCAGAACTGAAAGAATACATTTCCCAATGACTATGAATATCGAACGAGCTCGTAGACTCCATCGACACAGATAGCATTGGAACGGTTCGAGCAACACAAGAATGGCACTTACTAGCAAGCTCCTCTTTCACTGGTTACCAGTGGGGCATAACTGGAAACGGTACTCCGATATGGGCACCGACAAATGCCCATGCTGTGGCGAACCAGATGAGACGTTCTACCATCTTTTGGAATGTCCGAATGAGCTAATTGTCCAACTCCGATCAGAGCAACTTTCAATCATCTAGAAAACAGCTTTAGACCAAGGACTGCCTCCAACAGTAGTACATCATACCATCAATATCCTTAAAACTGCATGTAATCAAGGGACATACAATATCCCAACTCAACCTTCTATCAGGAAGGCATGGGAGCTTCAGGAGCAGATTGGATTCAAGAACATGGCAATAGGATGGATGTGCAATGAATCGACACAAGCCTTTCAAACCGCTGGATCTGATGACCCGGAAGGATGCTCGGTACAACTACTTACACTAATCTGGCAAGGACTATGCGAGCCAATATGGGCTCTCCGAAATGATATCCTTCATAGGAACCCAAACCCGAGAGTTCTTATTGAGATGACGTCCTTAGCAGACCAATTACAGTGGTTTCGAATGCACAAACGATCAATACTAGCCCCAGGCCATTGCGTTTTAGCTGAATATACATCAGATGATATCAAAAGGTGGAATTGAATTCAACGACGCAACCAACTACGAATACTAAACGACGCCAAACAAATATATACTATTGAATGTACCCAACGATCAAGAGGCCAACGAGTACTAACCAATATTTTTCCTTCAAGATCCAACCCAACTTTGAACGAATAACCTACCAATTATACAAGATTTGTCTAACCTAACCTCGCACAATGCGCATTGCTTGCATATAGCAATAGTCGGTACTTAGTATCGGCAAGTGCGATTTCGGTCTGCCTAGCTATAGGGCAAACCCTTGCGGGTCCACGTAACGTACTTTAAAATTTCTGTTATATTATTATTAATCCAATTAATCGTCAATTACATTATGCATAAGAAGCATAATGAAGATGCGTGAATCTGATGTGAAATCACATGTTGAAGGCAAGAAACGTTTTGTGTACTCACGCCACACACACTTTATCGCATAATTCCGGTAACGCTACTCAAATCAGTCTCTTCATCTAGCTTTGCTCACGTGAATTCACCTCAAACCAACTAATCGTCGTTTGATTTCATTTCTTCGTCTGTTTCTACTGAATTCCTATGTAGCCCCAACAATTTGTTAGTAACGAAAGGCATCCTTACAGCAATTTTCACGCGAAGAATTGTGCCTCAACTACCAAATGAGCCACAGATTCTTCTGTACCGTCTCAGAGAGAGAGAGTAATGATTCTACTCGTGAAGAAGAATCCATTCACTATGCCAATAAGTCGTATCAACTCACGACAGATCACGACCTCTCTCCTCCTCACGAGCAAAGAGCTCAGATCGCCCCTCTCGTTCGAAACCATGGCCTCGGTTTCGGCCTGCACTCTCTCCCAAAGCAAGCAGACCCCACTGCCGCTACACGGTGGAGTACCAAGAGAAGAAGAGTGAAATCATCAGAGATCGACCGTAACACCTACCAATACATAACAAAAACATGACCGGAAACAATAACAGTGGTAACGATCCTGGATTTGAAGTGGAGGCAGTCAGCCGTCCCGACACCTTTTTGCAGCTCATCCAGCACTTGGAGCATCTCATTGTAGACATTCCTACCGAGGAAGTTACATTGGCTCTTGTAAACTCCAATGAGGACCAATTGAAGAGTTGGTACAATGCCATGATGGAGGTATTGAAGCGTTGCGAGGTGATCGTAGCAGGCCCGTTCATGTCGCTACTTTCGAGCCACTTATCCGCAGACGCATCACGCGAGGTAAGCAGACACCAACTTTCAATTCCTACCCTCGACTTTGCATTCTTCATGGTTTGAACTCAACGTGCATCCCAATCATCCTTAACAACTCCAGGCAGCAGCGAAACTAATGGATCAAGTACAAACTGCCCTAGCCTGCTGTTTCGAATTGATGTCGGATCACTCCGAAGCAGTCGAACCGACTTTGCATGATCGTGTAAAGAAAGTTTTCACCAGCAGCACCGGCGTAACGCAAGAAGAGTACGAAAGTATTGTCGATAACAAGACGAAGACGGAGAGGGCACGTGGCCGCCTCTGTCGCCTGGGGATCTATCCTCGTAATCACCTCGAGGATTCAATTCGAAAGATGATTCATAACCTTGCTACCTTCTGCGAGGCCCATCATGAAGAATCCGTTTCTCAATTCATTCAGGATCATTTCAGGAGAAGAATCGTGATGGAAGGAACCGAGCTCCCTTTTCCGTGCAGGACCCCGAAGCATATTGTCCTGCGTCTCGAGCAAATGAGACTTGCAGGAGTAGTGCCCTCAGAGCGCGAAACAAGAGCCCTCACGCTTGAAGATGTAGAAGGATTGAAGCAGTGGTTCTATGCAATGGAAGATGTTGTGGCAGAGTTTGATATGTTGACAAAACTACTTCGCTTGAAATTCGAGCAGAAGTATGAGTCGGCGTCATTGGAGTGGATCGATGAGCTGGTGACAGCGATTCGAGAAATTGTAGCCCCCAATGAAGTCTGGGCTTCGATTCACCAGGATGCTATCTATCCTCAAATGATGGACAGTGTTTCAAAGGTACTCCACACGATTCCCGAAGACGGATCAGACGTTAGAGTGGAAACATATGAGTATGATAGGGTGATTAAAGATGAGAATGTGGTCCAAACTGGCTTGGCGAATTTGCTTCACATGCCACTTGCTAGTCACAGAAGACTTAGAGGTGCACTCAGAGTAGTAAGTCAAATGATTGCAGAATTCCATCGAGATCATGTCGACCTCCACCCCAGTCAAAGACGTCGTCTAGAACCTGGAGCTGACGGCCAAGTGAACATTAACGTGTATGCCATGTATGATTGATGCACCAAGCCGACAGAAAGGTCGCATTTGAGTTTTAGGCTTGCAATCATTCGATGTCCACGTTTACTATGGCCTCATTCAGTACGTCGCTTGCGGGCAAGACTTCATAAGCCTGGTTTAGAATTTATAAGGCTAAGACCACGCAGTATTTGTTTCATGAGATTATGCACAAGACAGAAATGGATGAAAGTACCACTTTAAACTTTCACCTTAGTATTAACGAACATTACATACATACATGTCAAAGATATTACGAAAGCCCACACTCCGTCAAAAAGCTTGACTCTTTCAGCTTGCACCAATTGTTCACATCTACAAAAGTAAGCTTTCGACTTTTATGAGGCCATCTTCTTCTACACAACTAAGTATGGGACGTAGCATTCACGCTCTGAACTAAGTTCCGATATGTACTGCTCGTTTAGCTACTGGTTGGGAGGAGTGCATTTCTCACGGGTTGATAGTTGCTCAGTAGCGTTTCTGCCGCTGCTCATTCTCTTGTTGGTGTGCTAATGATAACTCATTCCGATGTCCAGCTGTTAGATTGTAAGTTGTTTGCAAATTGAGTGGCGTTGGCACATGTCTAACGGGCTGAAATGTACGTCGAACAGATACGTCGATGATTGTCTATTAACTCTCCGAGCCTACAGCTGGATTCTGATGCCCAAACGATTGATTGTCATATCATTGCCATCGTCACAATCTACTACGAAGGTCTAACCCATCGATTGTTGTATGATAGTTCCTTTCCGTAATGTGTTAGCTGACAGCAACTGAAACCGCCGCTTCGTGGCGTTGAATCAACGTTGTTCCGAATTGCCAGTTTGTTGTCTTGAATACCACAGCCCACACCTGTATCCTAGCACGTTGCCGTGAGGTCCACAGCCGTCTCTGCCATTGCGCGGAGCTTCTTCCATGCATCAAAACACTTGCTATGAAGATAGTACAACACTTCGACAGAGACGTGGATGAGTTCAGCTTGCAGAACAGCACACATGTCAATCCCAACACATGACTAACCGCGCGTCAGTTGAGATTAATGTCACCGCGTGCATTGTATTGCTTCAGGAACAGCTGCATGTAGATGTGTTTGATGGCTCGGATGTGGTAGGGGCTGGTAGGGGCTCTTCACTCTATAACTAGATGCAGAGGTATTGATAGATAATTATATTGATGTTACCTGTCACTAAAAGGCGATGTTTTCGAGAATCACCCACCACCCACAGCGACCTCCATCCTCCTCACGATCTACCTACGACGTCGATACACTGTCGTGTCCAGCTATGGTCTAGATTTCTCCTCTCTTCTGCACAAGATGACGTTCGTCCAAGTATGTTTCCTACTATGCTTTTATCTGTGCATCGCGACCGACAGCTTATCAAATGCAGATTCGTCTACAGACGACAACACAAGAGTAACCGATCATGGCCGGATCGTTCAATCTCTATTTCGCTTCCCTGCCGCTCAACTCGGCCCTGAATTCAACGAACTCATCCAGCTGTGGTATACCGATTGGCTGGTTATTTTATCCAATCAGACAGCAGCGACATTGTCAGATCAGATTACTCCTGACGAATCCGCCAAACAACACGCAGCTAACGCGGTATCAGCCACAGTGCCAACACTCTTCCGACGACAGTGCTATGGCCCTTTGAGTTCATCTCAACAAACACTTTACAAAAATCTAGAGCAAAGACGCAAAGAAATTGAGTTCCAATACCTACAGGATGCAGGTGAAGAGATGAAACTGCTGCATACTATGATGAAGAGATTCGCTCCTGCGTTTCATTTAAATGAGGGTGGGCCTTCTCATGCCAAAACTGTCGCTAGCCATATACACAAAAAGAGGGCAAGGAGTACAGTCAATACTGTTTATTCTTTGTCTTCTTCTGATCTGGCTGTGTATGACTCGCCTGCCAAACTGGCATATCAAACTGATAGCAGCACACAACAGTGGACTTGGAGACCTGCCGGTCATTTCTCAGCTCGTGGTACCCCCGCCAATTATGAATTTCGTGTCAACTTTTTTAATCGAATGAGAGAAAAGCTTAAAGGTGTCAATTTCGATATGGGTAGACAGTCCGGTATGTTCTGGTACCCACCAGGTTCAGTTCGAGAATGGCATTCCAACTATCTTGAACTTGTTGGGAATACGAAAAAGAATCAAAACGCCAATAATCCACGAGATGAGGAGATATTTGCAAGTCAAGTATGGAGGATGTACTTTGTACGGACTGTGCGTGATGGAGATTTTGATGCAAGGCTCAGAAAGCTAAGAAGTAAGACTGCAGGTGTCGAGGCGGCTACAGATGAAAGTGCCAATGATCACAGCGCAATGCATATTATTCCAGGTGATGATGATGGTATTACCGTGGAGGTGTTGAAAAATGCTGGTGCGAGACTATTGAAACGAAATGAAAAGAATCGACAATTTGTAGATGAATTTGCAGAAGATGAAGCACCAAGGCATGGTGCGGCAAATTCTGCAAGCAATGCGACCAACGATACATTTGATAGAGGTGCAGTGTGGCGTATCCCAGACCAAGATGGATACATCACGTTGTTTCGACTGCCAAAGTTATGGCATTGCATTGTTTCGGAAGAGGTGCATCGGTACAGTTTAGGTTTTGCATTTTCAGATAGGGAGGCGCAGGAATTACTCACCTTGGCTGGGGTTAAGTTTGACGTCGAAGGAAGAGTTAATTGCAAGTCTGGCGAATGTTCTGCTGCAGATGAGTTGTGAGACATCCATCTGATGAATATGTGACAAGTTATACTCTGATTAGACCTTGTAACAAACCGATTAATACTCTTATTGTCCACATAACGTCTCTTCCACAACCATTTCATAAGATGATACATTTAACATGATGCCCCGCAGCAAAAAGGACAAATCCTCTACTCGGCATCCAAACGTGCATTTTCCACAGCACGCATCTTATACTGAAAGAACATCTTGCAGTCACAACAATCACACGCAGGCCTATCTTCCAAATTTTTGTATCGGTGCTCAAGCATCATCTCCACACTTGAGATTGGAACCTCCTCAAAAGGGATACACTTCTCCTCGTTATGGCAATGATTCTTCATTGGCACCATATCCCCCCGATGTTTCAATTTGATAACATTCTCAACCTGAATCGACCCCTCTTCCTTCGTAGGATTTGCAGCCACCACTTTTAAGATCTCAAACACTCTCCTCTTGTATATGTCCCATGCCCTAAATTGTTTCAGATACAGATATTTCCTTTCGACACCAATCTCCACTGTGATATCCCACGAAGGCAAAGGAGGCTGCGGTACATGACACCTTTTAAAGGAGTCAAAGAAAATGCAATTCAAGGCTCGTAGGTAGAATCTCTTGCCTCCGTACCTCTTTTCATTAATTTCATCTCGTAAACTTTTGAGTAGGTCACGATGCATTGTCATATCTGCTGCATGTTCCTCGAGGACCAGTTTAATGGCATCGGTTGGATACTTGGATAATGTGTGGGCATACTGCCTCCATTTTCTGAGTTCACCGATTTTGTCTGTATACGCCACCTTCTCTTGAATGTAGTGAAACATTGGATCGTCAAGTAGCTTCTTTAGGGCTTGGAAGAGAGGAAGGGGCTCGAGATCGGACCAGTTTGTTATAAAGTCGTGTTCGACGACAAACTCGCCTTTGTAGTTTAGAGTGCTGTCATGTGCTAGCCAAGGAGAGTCGGCAGGTTCCTGTTGTTTTGCTTCGGTTTTGCTCTTGGTCGGTGCATTGGTCTCATTTTTTGGAGAAGGGGTCACGCTGGATTTGGATTTGGTACTTTTGCAATGCTGCTTCGGTGATGGCTCGAAGAATGGTGCAGCAGCAGATCTCGTCTTGCGTTTGCTGCTGCGAGTTTCAGCTACTGTGCGCTTGGGATGAGATGCTTCTGGCATGGTATAGCTTTGGATGTCTTGGATCCGGTTTGTGGTTTGTGTTTTGTGTTTGTGCTTGGCTTTGGTGTTACCTTTTTGCTTGGCCTCGCGCCATTTTTACGCTTTGCGGATCCCACTGGCCCCACGCCACCCATCACCCATCAACCACAATAAAAACAACACAATAAACCAAAACCAGCAGCAGAGCAAAGCGCAGCACCAGCAGCCCGCATCTATCATCGACTGTCAGCACAGGGCTTTGTTCGTGGCGAGTGGCGAGGAATAGAAGAGATGTCCATCGCAGACGCATGTGCCCGCCTCGGGGCAAATGATTGCTCAGTCAGAATCATTGGTATAGTATGCGAAATCAATAGAGGAATTCTCTATTTATTTGTTTCCAACTAATGAAGTGCCGATGTTTGACTTAGGGTGGTTCCTAGAAAGCAGAAAAGTTTACAAGATCGAGCTATTGAGTCTCTTGGCTATTTGACTCGGGACCAAGTTGATGTTTTGCGAGGAGCAATTGCAGCCACGGGGCTCAGTTATCTTCGGATACAAAAATGTAACTTTGCGGATGATGGATCGCTGGATCAGGTACTCTCAGCTTGTACTAAAGTGGAGAACATGCGTGTAACTTGTGAATTTATCTCCCATTGTTCTGCACTTTCGGCGCTTCTGCGGGATCCGACTAACGTCCTCAAAATGGTGGTACTTGAGCATGCTCGAACAGATGAAAATGTTGATGCTCCCGAGAGCAACGAAATCATTCGTGAACTCACATCAGGCCTCGCAAACATCACTAAATTGACAACTTTCCACCTAAACTGGCAGAGAGGAGAAATGGCTCTACTTGCCAATGGCTACTTTCACAAACTTCTTTGCAATCCAACGAGTATTGAGAGCATTTACAGCTCAAATCATACACTGGAAGACATAAAGGTTGATTCCAGACACTCAAGGTTCCTCGATGAACTTTTGAGACACAATTGGTCCTCAGACAAATCATGGGTTGCGCGTAACAAGATATTGAAGTATTACTTCGTTGGAGACTTTGATGTGGCTCCATTTACCAACTTGCCCGTGTCAGTTATTCCTGAAATAATTAGCCAGATTAGATCGGATACTAAACAATGTGCAATCTTTAGGCTGCTTAAGTGTATTCCTGAATTAAGCAATGTGGGAAGCAGAAATCTATCGTCTAATCAAGTCAGGGAAATGAAACGTCAAAAGATTGGTGTGTAAATCTGAGAGCAATGGTGCTCATTTAGAAAGAAGGGTGCAGTTGGTCGTTGATTTGTGAGCCCTCCTCCTCGAAGACACACCAGCATCAACAGATTTCATTGTGATCTGCCCATGTGAGTGTCAATGATATATGAAATGGATGAAACGAATGCGATGACTGCAATCACTTTGGGAGTTACTTGTCAACATCTCGGAATCAACCACTGCGATGTTGTTGATCAAACTTCCTATATTGACATAGCAAGGATGTATACTCTGTTATGTTTTATCGTCATAACAATGTTTTGGTTAGCCATGCTACATGAGAATGCTGTGTTTGATGTGTCACGGTAATACACTGCATTATATGTATGAATATCTCTATATATTGATCCAGAAACAACTCACTGATTGTAAGTTTATTCAGGCCCTCATTTGGGAGAACAACGACCTGTGATCGGCAGCAATCATAAAGCTGTCAAAGGATATACCGTTTGGACTTGGCCTACCCCAATCTGATTGAGGATACATCACATCATATGCCTCACGATAAATCAACGTTGACTCCTGCATTGTTATTTTGGGCCACAGGGTCTTGAGTATCTTGTGTAGTTCACGAAACCCAATGAGATCACTACTACTACGAGGATGATCTTCCTTTGGTTCATTATAGTAGTCAGTCAGTGTTCCGGTAGAAGACGTTCCAAACATTAATCGAATGAGAGTGAACTGCTTTTGCATGTGGACTGTGTAAGCTTTCATAATCATTTCTACCAAAGAGAAGAAATCAATGCTTGATTTAACTGCAACATCTTTGAGCTGTTGATGCAAATCTTCCACCGTTGCGGATGATTTGAAGCGCTCTCCGTAGAAAAGTTCATTGATGGCAGCACGGGCAACCTCGGTTGAAAGGGAGATTTGTGATGAAGGAGTTTCGAGAGAACAGCCGAGAGATTGCAGCCTCTTTTCGTACATCAACATGTTGGATACTGTCTCCTTTTGAGAGCAAAAACCTAGTTGTTCCTCCCACAGTGCACCTAGATGTTTCTTTAGAACACCGAGTGCTTGAAACAAGAATGAAGTGAAATGTTCTCCTTGCACGTCATCCATCAACCGGTAAACAATCCAACATAGGGCGTCTTCCAATGACATGAGCTTGAGGCCATGATAGAATGCCCACTTGTCTTCGTCATTGTTGCTGCTGTGATTTTCTCCATCACTAAACCAGCAGTACGTGAATTCGGGAAACCGAAATGGAGAATTCATCGTGGCATCATCTCGCTGATCGAACTCGTGAAATGCCGCAAAGAACAATCCTTTTGCACATGATGCAATCCATGTAGCGCTCTGAATCGGAGTCTGCCCATCCATTGGCAGCAGCATACTTCGAAACGTATGAGATGGAAGACGATACCGCAGCTTGTCATTGGCAATAATGTGGTTTGCGACAGCATCTGCATTTTGAATAGGGAGCCTCCATATTTCTTCGCCTGATTCAGTCTCGCGGACTATAAAGAGATGGCTGTTGACTCGTTCTGTTAGGTTTTTGCTTGTAATGCTATCGTCATCGCAGTGAGTTGTGTCTTGGCATTCGTCTACACGGTAGAGTTGGCAGATGTTGGTAGTATCTACCTCCATCGAGCCTGTATAGCTTAACAACTTCTATTGAGTAGACGGTACGACTCTTGGAGAGGTATTTTAACACAAAATTACCATTTCAAAACCTTGTAGGCTTTAAGTCTAACCAAATATGAATATCAATGCAATGCCGTGTTCGATAAGGCACTATCTATCCAGTGGAGGGTTCAAACAATTCTTCACAAACCGAGACAACGTCAAACAACCATCCCTCGCCAACTCCATAGCCTCAGAACTAGACCCTATTGTCATCTTGCCAAACTGATCCCAAACAGTAACCTCCTTATGATTCGTCAACATTGCAATCGTAACAACTCCACAAGCCTGTAATATCTCATCCTCCGTCGGATCAGCCACCGCTACATACTTATCACCATCTTGATTCTCCAATTTAACAACAGCAGAGCTGCATCCACAAACCAAATCCTTCATTGGCACGCCCGCATCCACTAAAGCCAGAGAAGCCCCAGTGATAGCCGCGCCCAAAACACCCCCATCGCTCTGCAACACTTGTACATATACCTCAATGCACATTTTACTCTTTTCCAACCCATCCAATATCACCGCTGGAGATAATGCCTCATATAATCGATTGGAAAGATATGTTTCGTCTAAAAATGCCGCAGGAGCACAGGGCGATCCTCCCGAAGAGAGGAGGTGTGTATCTTGAGAAGTTGAGAGGGTGTCTCTTGGGATACGTCCAGCAGTTATGGAGGAGGAGGATTTGGTGAAATCGTGAGAGAGAGAATGGAGGGCTAGGGTGGAGGTTCGGATGGCAATGTGTGGTAGGTATCGAACTGGAATAGAGAGGAAGGTTGTTGAGTGTGATCAGATTTGAGAGCAGGTAGCATCATTCAATAAACTGCACAGTAACAATCCAAGAAATAAAGGGTTTACCAGTTAAAGGCTACAAATTGAAGCAAACAATTGGTTGATACTGAGCTCAGTATCTCTCAGATATTCGTTTCCAAAACTCTAGACAGATGTCATGAAAAGTAAAACCTGAAAACTTGGCTGTTCGGTGGCTTAAACGTGGAATCAAGTCTAACACCAAGGTCAAACAAAACACATCAAGGAAGCTCCATTGCACAAAGCAAAAACATCAACATATTATTGTATCAAAAACATCAACTTATGGGATCTCTCAACTCACCCTCACAAACCAACCCACCATCCTTCCCAAACGAACACCCACCAACACTCCTAGGCCCCCTCACCGAAACCAACAATTTGGTATTCCCCAATTCCACCAACGAAGAACCGGTAGATTGACTCAATGGCGATTTAGACAAGTGTATCGATCGTAAGGATCGTTTGCTTCGTGATTCGTTTGTAGAGGAGTCGATACGGGAGTGGGGGTTGTATTGGATCGGAGATGAGATTATTGGTAGGGGTATGTAGAGGTTGGAGAGGGTTGCGGTGGTTGACATGGTTGGATTTGCCGTCATGGTGAAGGAAGGCGAGGGTGGGACGAGCTGATGGGAGGACGATGGGAGCGATGTTGGTTGATGGAGTCACAAAAGATATGCCACGTCAAATTAAAGGTAAAACAATATGATTTGTTTAACTTCTGCCTGTCCGTCTGAAAATCTCAAGCCCTCTCTCTCTCCTCCTCAATCTCACCGCATCCAATACGACCAAAATGGCCAAAGGCACAAACCCAAACATAGTACGCGACCGCACACTAGTGCTACGCATCCTCGTACCAGGACTGCACACTCGGCTCAACGACAAGATCAACACCTTACAAGAGAGCGGCAATGCAGCCAGCACGCCATCGAGCTCGAGCGGAGGGGTTGCCAGCAGTAGTAAGAGCGAGCAGATTTTGAATTTGGAGGGTGTGGCTTGTTTGCCTAGTAGTAGTGGAAGTACGCTGTGGCATTTTAGGTGTGTGTATCTTTGTGTTGGATGTGGTTGTACTTATTTCCATGCTTTAAATTAGGAGATATGAGATACTTCATGCTCACAACCAACGTTTGAATTGCACAGATGTGACGGAGCAACCTACCCAGCACGCCTCGTAAACCTCCCCTGCCCCGTAGAAGTTCACAAAACCGTAGATCACGCCGCCTATCACAAATCAGCCGACGTGGGCCAAATGCTCCTAGTCTACGAAGACGAATATGCCATGCAAGAAGCAGAGGCAGAAAAACCCGTCGAGGGCTTCCCCTCCTATTATCACTCTGGACTCACTCCACCAATGAAACGCGTAGTCAAACGACGATTCCTTAGCCGAATGGAAGAAAGAGATGTCAAGCCCGTGCCGCCCAAAAGGGGGGAAGTGCGAGATGTCGAGGCGGAGATTAAAAAGCTTATCGAGAAACTATCCGACAAAAAACAACCCAAGGCTAAATCCAAGCCTACGCCCAAAGATCGAATCATCGAAGAAATTGAAGAAGAAATTGTCGACTACGAGCCATGGATGGGTGAAGGTGGAACATTCACACTAGAAGATGCCAAGCTACATCCGGAATGGTGGTTGAGCAAATCCGAAATTAAAGAAATCGAAGATGCAAAACAAGAAACAATGCGAAAGGAACGCGAAGAGCAAGAAGCCAAATTGGCAGCAGCGGAAGCAGCGGCAGAAAAGAAGGCCAAGAAGAAGGAAAAGAAAAAGAAGAAGAAGCTAGAGGAAGAAGAGGCCAAACAACAGGCTGCTGCTGCTGCTGCTGCAAACAATAAGAATACAACTCCTTTGGCGAATAATGAAGAGATTGATGAGGTGACTGCTGCGGCTATGACGATTAGTCAGGGTATTGATAATGAGGAGTTGTTGTTGGATGATGATATGTTTGATTTTGAGAATGAGGATATTACTGATTTGTTTTAGAGTGAAGACAGTTTTTGAGTACGACATATTTCATATTGGAATGACATGATTCATAAGTAGATAAGTAGTGTGTGAGCTAAACAAGATATCTCTAGTGTGCTGAATGTATTATGTTTGAGCACTGTATTTTCATTAAAGGGCTCTACTGCTTTTCAGCATCGGAGTGCTTGATGCCCACTATTATTACATTTTACATTGCGCACAAAGCAGAATAAATCAGGTGAGGATGAGTAAAAGACCCCCATTTAATACAGGTAAAACAGCTGTCACTCACAAGTGTTGTAGCTATCCCATGGGTTCTCCTCATCTACACCTAATCTTACCCACAATGTGACAATTCTCTTTTCTCCCTCAATCACGGGGCAGCCACTGTGCTGAGTAAGACCGTCATCCATCATCATCGTCCCAGGATTGATGTAGCTAAAGAATGTTGCCGAGTATTTCTTTGGTCTGACTGTTATCCCCGCATTCATAAAGTTGGTTGCGCCACCTCTCTTGGCAATGTCACAATACATTAACATGGTTGCTATTCTTCCACCATCCTTGAATGTCCTTCCGTCGCAATCTCCATCGCAGTGAGGCAAGTATCTATCTGGTTTTTTGTTGTTGATGCCTCGTCCATAGTATTGTATGAACATTAAATCTTGTCCTTCGTCAGTGACATTGAATGGTAAGACATGATTCGTATAGTCATATATCCGCCGAGAGAGCTGTTCAATCAATCTCGCATGGGATGCATCGTTCACATTGCGAATAGGTGCAGTTTTAGCAGACCGACCCGGGTCCAATGTTCGGCCTCCTCTTCCATCAGAAACATCAGCATCTTTGAGATCGTTCTTAACTTCCCAGTGGATTGCGTCACATTCTTCTCGTGTGATAAAGTCAGAAATAAAATGTATCTTTGCCGACGGACGGTCAAGCATAACATCTACATGCCTTGCCATCCAATTTGTGGTTGTTTTGGCTTTAGAAGTTGGGAGTGTTTCATCATAACATGTATAATTCTCAAGCATATGAGACGTGTCTGTGCGAATTTCAGATTGGAACTGTACCTCTTCGTGTGCAATTTCTATTTGCTTTGCTGTGGAACTCTGAATGCACGAGCTCATCAGTTCTATAGCTGCAGATTTGTCTTGATCAGATAAGGAAGATGGAAGTGCCGTCTTGGTGTTTTGGAGACATGTGTCTACAATTTTTGATGCTGATACTAATGCAATCGACCCAGTATCAGTGTGATCTATTATAAAGTTTGGTCGGATAAATATCACTTTGATACAATGTGCAATGAATAGATAGATAAAAAGCTGAAGATGCGAATGCATAATGTAAAAGTTGATAGCTCACCCTGATTCTCATGAGAATTCACCGTAAAGCTGCCAACATGGCACTGATTTTCCTCTCCTGTACAGACACTAGTAGCTCTGTTCGGCAGTTCACGAACTTGAAATGTATGAGATACAAAAGAGTTCAATGTCAGGGAAGCGCCACTCAGTAAATCTGGCTCGGATTGAAGTACTAGCTCTCCTTCATACGGTGCTGTTGTCAATATAGATACGTTTCGTGAGCGGTTAAGTGTCTTGGGCAAAGGCAAAGGATGGGAAGAGGGGGTACATGCTACACTCACGAACCCAGTGGACCTCCATTCTCTTTCCCGACTGATTCATTATCGTTAGTGATCGTTCATCCATGCTTCCTGCCACCAACGCCAACTGAAGGAAGAGGAAGTGTGAGGTGAAACGGTTCATGGTGCTTAATGTGGAGAAGTATGTGGAGGAGTGTGGTGGCTGATGTGAGCTGATATGTTTCGGTTATGCTTGACCCCACATTGAATTCACTACGATCCCTTGATTTCTATGTTTCACTCTTGTAAGCATAACTGATTAACCCTAAGGTAACGATCGCGCCACATTGGCGCCAAACCCCTATTTCATCACAAAACCATGGCAAAGAGCACTATAAACACAATTCCAAGCATGCATTATCATCAGAACATTAGTCCATTACGTATGTGAAGTGATTTTATTGATGAAAAACATAAACTGCAAGTATTACTGGCCATAGTGTAAGCATACTAGTTGTGCATATCATAGCCCGCCGCCCAGCATTCAGTACATACATGCTCATCTCCGTTTGGGCAACCGAAGCGACTATAGTTAGATGCCTTCTTCTTCATTTTACCAGTCATCTTTTCACCAGCTAGATTGTACTGTGGATGGTTCCCTTAACACATCCTGCAATGTTGATTGCCACGCTCCAAGTTGACACGAGTCTCCGTACATCCTCTAACTATGGTTCGGCTTCTGTTGTGGTGAACGAATTTCGTTCCTGTGGGTGGCATATTCCAGTTGTCAAACCATTGAGACAGAAGAAACACTTCTTGCAGTTGCAAGGAATAAATGGTGCCTGCCGCATCCAGTCAGGCCAAGGGCCATCCAAGTCGGTCCACTCATTAGCGATTGCGAAGTTAGTGGTTAGTGATCTCCATCCCAAGGTCAATCTGCAAGTCATGACGCCTGTTCTTCTTCTTGTACTTACTCCACACTTCACCACCAATTGCAATGCACACGCAGAATAATAC
Source organism: Cyclotella atomus (assembly GCA_036939935.1). Classification (NCBI taxonomy): domain Eukaryota; phylum Bacillariophyta; class Thalassiosirophyceae; order Thalassiosirales; family Thalassiosiraceae; genus Cyclotella; species Cyclotella atomus. The sequence continues at coordinate 524 of JALLPI010000161.1, read as the reverse complement.
AAAGGCATATATCAAGTGCACAACCCGACCTACTAGCCAGAATAGTATACGAAGGTACCAACGATTGGTTCAAAACAACACGGTGTAGTCGGCACTGAGGGAACTTCATGTAGTGATTGATCACTTTGAGAGGGTCAAGGAAGACCTTGATACAGCTTTGAAAGACCAAGGTAGTCCTAAGAGCCTGTACATTGCGCCAGATCCATTTGAGGTACAACTTTCTTGGCGGCATTGACATGGCAGGAGATGAACTGGCAAAATTGGTCCCAGATGAATGCAAATGGACGAGCTGTTTTGATGAATCCGGAGTTTGCAGAGAGACCATGGTACTTGCGACACATTTGTTTGTTCCAGATATCAGTTTCGGGTGGCTGGATGTACTGGTTGAAGGTCTCTCTTACTCAAATGAAGTCAGAACCGCGGTGGGATCGGCCGTATTGGGACGAAAGAATTCGGCAGAGAACTGGATCTAGGTTGCAAATTCCGGCGGAATTCCGATCGGTCTAGCTCCCGGAACTAGGTTC
>JALLPI010000160.1:0-28816 GCA_036939935.1 Cyclotella atomus | reverse complement strand
GATAGGAAGTCAGGTCAGAGTTGGTGAATCCGTTCACGTTACAACTAAAGGGGTGGTGGCTCAAGGGTGACTGTAGGCTAGTATCTTAGCCTTCTGATCCCTTCATCATTCCAATGGCTCATATTTTGTCATTCTCTACTTTAGAGTATAAATTAAGTACGTAGAGCATATGTAAAAACCCTACCATACGCAAACCACCAACACAGAAACACCCAGCCGACGGCCACCACCACCACCACCACCACCACCCACAACAAATCCAGTGGCAAGTGGCAAAGGCGTGCCCACATTCCCTATTCTCCTTCTAGAGAGATCGATGGAGAGATCGTCTTAATCGATTGTGCTTTCCAAGTGTTTACTTCGAACTTCCCGATGTACGGCAGTGCCAGCACCAATGACGCCCCCACCGTCACGCCTTCTCAGCAATCATCATCCATCACCAGTTGTGTGATCAACCTTGCAAACACAATAATTGGTGCAGGCATGCTCGGCCTTCCCGGTGCTTTCGGAGGAACAGGATACTTGACCGGAATGTTTCTGCTTTTGACAGCGGCAATGTTCTCAGCTCATGGATTGGTGCTGCTGTCAAAATCAGCCCAGACGGTTGGGCTCCCTAGTTCATTTTATTCTGTTGCAGCTGTGGCAGTCCCGAGCTACACGATTTTAATTGATCTCGCGGTAGCGCTCAAGTGCTTTGGTGTCGCAACAGGTAAATAAAAATGCACGTTTTCATCATCTTTGCAGATGATAGTCTTTTACTGAGTTGCTCCCATTAGGGTACCTCATCACAATATCAGATAGTATGGTGGACGCACTGGATCATATTCTGTTATCTGGGGGCTCGGTGGAAGAAGCTGATTTACTTACAAAGATCATACTTTCACGTAGATTTTGGGTGATGGGTGCTGTAGCTTCTGTACTCCCATCTAGCTTCTATCAAACTCTTGGTGAATTGAAACGTGCTAGTGCACTGGCTTTGGTATTTGTATTTATGCTTGTTGGAATGATCATCATGTATGCAAATGATGTTGCAGATCCATGTGCATCGACGCCTATTGATGTTTGCAGAGGAGAGATACAACCATTTACTGACTTTGCATCAACAATGTCAAAAGGGCCGATATTTGTTTTTGCATTCACATGCCAACAAAATATATTTCCAATTGTGAATGAAATGGAGCTACTAAGTCAGAGACGTCTGGATATAGTTATAGCATCTGCTATCGGAATAGCTTTCGTACTTTTCTGCATTGTAGCTGTTGAAGGATATACAACATTTGGATCATTTGTACGAGGAGACATCTTACTGAACTACCCAGAAAATTCTCAGGTGACATTTCTGCGGATGTGTATTGCACTCATGCTATCATTGCACTACCCGTTACAACTCGATCCATCGAGGAGGTGCATAACTTCTTTGGTGAAAGCAGTTGTGCAATGGTGGGGAACGCATCCAATGAGTTACTGCAATGAAAAACTATCAACAAAAGTCTTTCAGCGAAAACAATCCAGTGGAATTCAAACTGAGATGTGGTCAAATACAACATCCCAAACTGCCACAGACGAAACATCAACAAACGAAGATTTTTCCTACAATGAATTAGATCAAACGGGAGACAAAACTAAGTCAGAACCAGACAAATTATTCAACACAATAACAGTCGCCTTCCTCTCTTCGTCATTTATACTAGCAATGATTGTGGACGATCTTGGAATAGTCTTGGCATTGGTAGGAGCAACTGGGAGCACATTGGTTTCTTATATACTACCAGGGCTCATTTATCTAAAATTGCATCCAGATTCTTCTTCAAGGTCTATGGCTTGGGTACAGCTGATAGCCGGTCTATTCGCGATACCAATATCATTGTATTATATTATGACAAAGCAAGTTTCTCATTAATAGTAACAATCGACCATTTCAACTAGGATATAAAATGAAACATTAGCTATTAGTTGCTTGCAGCACCTTTGCCAATTGTCAACCTTGTACTTCCTTTGTACTTCTCTTCTTCGCACAAACTAGTTACGAAGTTACGCCTAGACGCAGCCTTTTTCACGGCATACTCTTTTGCAAAAGCGAGCGGGTCATTCTCAACATTGTTGTTTGATAAATAGAAGACAGGATCCATAATCTGCAAGTTAGGTGGCAGTAATGAAGCACAAACTTCTTTACCGTTGCTGAGACAACCGTATTGGAAGTTACCAAACATTGTATGCCCAATGCATTCGTTGGCAGAATATCTCCGAAGAGGATCAAGTACTAGGATTTTTGACAATAGGTCCAATTCATCTTTCTGATCTGGTCGGCCAATTCTGTCTCGTAGGCCAGTTCCATGTGTTGTTTCAAAAGTGACTTTACCCCAGTCTGGTAACAACTTCACTCCTGGCCAAATTTCTTCATTTGGAGTTCCTAGTATTTCAAATATTCGTCCGAGCTGATCCAATACCGACTGCCCTGGAAAAATAGGGCCAGATAAAGTAAGCAGCTCCGCAAAAATGCAACCAGCCGAATACATGTCAAACGCTCCATTTATACCACACTCGCCATCTTGAGATTGATGTATGATACCATTCCCTCCAAGCAGCACTTCCGGCGGTCGATATTGTAGAGTACACAATCCATTCGTTACGTTTGTTATAGTCATAAATGGGTAAGAGTCGTTTGTTTCACTAGAATCTTGCTTAGATTCAGCAACTTTTGGTGCAACAATCTTAGCCAACCCAAAATCACCAAGTTGAATCCGTCCCATACGTGTAATATACAAGTTTCCACACTTTACATCTCGATGAAGTATACAATTCGAATGCAAATGATGCAATGCCGATAATAAGTCGTGCATAATCGATTGCACAACCACTTTCGGTAAAAAGTAAGATCCTTCAAACATACACGATGGATGGAATCGACGATAGACCAAAGCTTCGTGCAGATCGATAGGATGATAGGGAAACACGAGGCACAAAGAGGTAGGTGATGCAGATTGTGCATCTTCGGCCCAGTCCCATCCGCCAAAGTCTCCTGATGAATCGTTGGCACCGTAATAACCAAGGAGAGGAGTGACATTCTCGTGCCCGTTTAACAAACGCAGGGAGTTTAGTTCCGCGAATGCCTCACGTGTCAATTTTGCATCATTGTTTTTAGACGATGTTGTAGCGTTGGGTATTGTTTTTATTGCAGCCAGTGAGACAGAATCAATGGTCGAATGCGAGGTACTTGATGTATGTTGCCGATGTAGGAAGAGTGCCATGTCGACTCGACCAAAGGCACCTCTAGCGATGAGCGGAGATTTTCCGCCTTTGATTTCTATGACGGATGATGAAGAAGACTGCTGCGGCTGCTGCTCCATGTTTTCATTGCCCTGATCGCTGCCTTGTGATGTTGTCGCCATTGTTGGAGACGGGTGCGGAAAGGAGAGGTGCGAGACGAGACGAGAAGAGAGGAAAGGAAGGCCGGCGGGAAGCAGAGGCTCGGAAGGAAAAATCAGATTGGCAGCAAAAGAGGTAGCATCACGCTCACTCACTCTTCACGACCGTGCGTTGAATGTGCTGCCAACTCTTGAACGCATTCAATTCAAACAATTCAACCACACAAAGCCTGCTATTTTTCTGAACATTTCCACACTCCACCTTGCAACAAAGAAGTGATGATGGCAAATACATGATCCAGGAGCCAATGGTTTCACAATCTCCAATCGGTAGCTTGGAAACATCAAAGTAATTCAAAAGCTTGTCATACAGATAAAGACAACAGACGTGAACTACCCCAAGAGAGCATAAGTTATAAAGTTTCATTCCGTTTCCGGATAATCATGAAGAGAATAGCATTGGCATTCTGCCAAGCTGCAGCAATTTTATTGCCAGAGCAAGTATTTGCAGAGAGACATGTCGGATCTTTCACTGATCTCGCGTCAACAGCACCCCAATATCACTCCAGTTTAAGAAGGAGAGAGTTGAAAGTGCACGAAGATACACACAGAGAACACAAGGATAGAGTAAGTTCGCAAAGATGATGTGTTCTCTAGTGTAAAGATTGCTTAAGGACCAATCTCTAACATCTTATCTATTTGTAGCAACTGCAAGATGTTCTGCGTTACGTACCGATGGAGCTCGGTCTGAGCTTAGAGACATCACAATCAGGAGATATTGACACTGATGAGCTCAACACCATTGTTGGAGTGCAAATCCTTTTCTATTTACAACAGACCATGGTAGAATATGAAGCGGTGTCTGTCGAAACTGAAACCATCACACTTTCAGAACCGGTTAGACGTCTCGAGGAAACACAACCTATGATACTGCAAGTTCGAGTGTCTGGATTTGTATACTTTGTAGGAGACAGCTTACCCACTTCTGAGTATCTCGACACTATGATTGAAAGTGCATTCGAAGGTGATGAGGCGTTGCATGTTTTAGCTAAGCTCGAGGCAGCTGAAGATCCTGCTCTTCGTTCGATTACCGCAGTTTGGAGTGGCCTTGCGGATAGCAAAGAGGAGTACCTTGCAATTGAAAACAGCAGATCGTCCATTGGAGACATTATCATGGACAACATTACATATATCTCGGCTGGGCTTGCATGCGGAGTAGCACTCATCGCATTGTTTGCTGGGATTCAGTATCGACGATCAAAGAATGAGGTAAGCATTTGTAGAATCCAAGTGAGGTTGGCAACTCTTTGAGCGCCTAACATCCCCTTTTCACACTAGGATCGCGATGATTTGAGCCTCACAGAAATACCATGGCTATCGGTGCAAGTTCCTAAGAAGGCTCCCAAACGAGGAGGCTCTGATGGCGAGTCAACCATGGAAGCTCCTATTGAAGCAATAGCTGGAGAGACTACATCTGTAATGATTGCCGTTGCTGGGCGGACGACAGAGAAGATAGCCCTGAAAGATGATATCTCGGTCATTTCCAAGCTAGCGGTGCCTGCCGGAGACAAGGCTGCTTTATTGACTCGATTGTACGAAAATTCATTGTGCAATCCTGGTGGAATCTTTGAGCAAAAATCAGTCTCGTTTGACGATGATATGAGTTATGTCATTGGTTGCAGTTTTGACGAACCAAAAGTGACAAAATGTGATGCACCGAAGGTAACAACGCCACGACCTACCACACCAGAGACTGTTCGAGATCAAGGACAGGAGATCGATATCAATCACGTGCTTTCAGAGGAGAAGTCCAGACGATCAATGTTCTCCTCAAAGCTCAAGAAGAGAAAGGAGAAGAAGGAAAAGAAGAAGAACGTGTTAACTAAGAAGAAAGTTTCAATGCCATCTTTGAGAAAGACTAAGAGCAAATCAAAGACGGCCGAGAAGATTGAATATCTAGATGCGATTGAGGAAGGTGAAGAAAATTCCGAGGCAAAAGAAAGTGACTCAATTCCAATCGCATATCTAGCCAACGAAGAGGAAGAGATTCCAACTAGATATGAAATGGCTGATGATAAGGGAGATATACTTGCTGCCATTGCCAATACTAACAGCGGTATCATGGAGGCTTGGGATCAGATTAGCCGCAAATATTCGTTGGATCCGAACTGGGACACAAACTCATCAGCTTCAAGCAGGGACTTTGAAAACAGGTCCTTCCAATGCCTTGGGCCTGCTTGTGTCAGTACGATGTCTGAATCCCATGCTAATAATGAAGATGACATGGATGATGCATCTGACGAGTCGACTGATTGCTCTGATGAGTACATGACTCAATATACGGAATCAGAGCACATTTCTCAGTTTACCAACCCTTCCACCAATGCAAGTCTATCAACTGGAAGCTATTCTTGTGAGTCTGCATCCACCATTTCAGATGATGAAGGTTACTCGAGATGATAAGACGAATTGTAGCCTTCACTGCTAGTGCACCACCTTCAATTGTGTAGTCTATGGAGCTCGCTGATTTAGTGTTGTTAGTCTTCATATCAAGTTGTTGTTCAAGTACAGAGTAGTGATAAGAAAAAGTTTAAGAAGAAATTTCACTGCGTGATACTGATCGATTTTAACTTTCTTTACAAGCTCCATGCTGGCTTTGATTTGTCAAATGAAGAAAATATGACCGTGAGAGCATTTTACTGAAGTCTTACGGTTTCAAGACAACAGATCAGAGCATCTACGCCCCAATCAGTTTTGTACTTTGCTTTCTTCCAGCTAATCTAAGCATGAAACCGTTGATAATCAGGCACCTTAGGCTTCCCAACCCCACCCCTTTTCTTTTTCTTCTTCTTTGTCATGGGTCTCCTAGCTTTACCACTCCCCCCTCCACCCGATGAAGAAGACGATGTACTGCCATCATCACCACTACCATCTTCTTCAGAGGATTCTGTAGAAGACTCCCCGAAAGCACGTTGTTTATGAAAAATACAGCATCGTTTGCTGGATTTGCGTCCAAGTCCTTCATTGTTTACCACGCCTTCGTCCCAGCTTACATGTGGCTGAGGACGTAATGTTAAGCGCAAAACTGGTGCTTCGAGATTTGTTGTTGCATCCTGCTGGGTTATTGTCATGGTGGTTGTGCCAGTTGCAGATGGGGCTTGGTATGTACCTCCTCCCGTGTTTATGGTTGCGTTCTCATACGCTCTGGCAACATTGTTTTGATCTGAGACGTGCCTCGAGGTTGAATTTTGATCCATTGCTAATGCTCCCCTCCCTTATTTATGGCCTGATAATAGATCTGCTCACAAAATGGCTATATAGCTCTGTTTCGATTCCTGGGTTATTCTCCGGGCAATCTCTCAAGCAATACAATACTACGCAGACGCTTCTGCTGCTGCGCGCTGCCAGGCGCAGCCTCTTAAGCTTTGTGGTTCTCTCTCTTCAATTGCTCGGTTTGCCCACCTTCTGGGAAATATATAGTAGGTATGTCGACTTAAAAACATATTTAACTTCATTTTAGATGTATCGCCACTCATCATCTATCTCCGCGTCCCTCATAACCAACCTCGGTTTGCCCACCTTCTGGGAAATATATAGTAGGCATGTCGACTTAAAAACATATTTAACTTCATTTTAGATGTATCGCCCACTCATCTATCTCCGCGTCCCTCAAAACCAACCCCTCCCACCTAACAAAGCTCAACAACCTCGTCGAGAAGCGGCGGGGAATACTACTCCTCTCCGGTCTCACAGCAGCCCCGCTGACACATCTTCACCAAAGTTTACAAATTCGGCTCATATCTACGGCATCATTAAGATAAAGTCAACCTCTGCCATCTCCTTTCTGGCAGCAGCGCCGTGGTTGGTCTTCTATCGATTAGCATAGGTGGAAGAACACGGTTCTTGAATTGGTCAGTGTCAAGAATGAGGGAATCCACAAATCAGTCGGTAGTTCAATCTACCACAGAAGTTGTCCAAAGCAAACAGATCGCAACACAGCAACAGGGGACGGGATGCAAATGTAAGAAGGCAACGTGCCTCGTTAAGTTCTGTGAATGTGTCCAAGCTAGAACTGATTGCGGGGCATCGTGTAAATGTTTCAACTGTGGGCACAGGCCTAGTGTTGCGATGGCTCCAAAAGCAGCGCCGACAATTAATCATTCATCAAAGGTGCTAGAAAATGGTGGTACTTTTGATGGAGATGTTGTTAGAAACCCATCAATGTCGCTAATGAAGAAAGGTACTTCTGATATAGACGGTTCAAGGAGGACTTCTTTTGCAATGAGACGATTAACAAAAAGTTTCTCAAAGCGGTCTTTTACCGATCCGTCAAAATCGAAGCATAATCTGAACACCGTTGGTGATACTAGCATTGCAGAACCAGACCAAACTGCTGCTGCTGCATCAATTCTTTCAATCCAAACAAATGGAGAAACAAATCTTAACTCGGGAGTAATAAAGATGTCGGTTGAGGACGAAGACAAACAAGTGGCAGTCAACCAAACTCATCTATGTCTTGAGCAACAAAGGGCAAAGCATCAAATGCAGCTCGAACAAGAAAAGGAAGACGCAATATCTAAAATGAACAAGCTAGAGGCTGATATGGACAATACGATACTAGATTACGAGACTAAGATTCTTGACCTGGCATTGACACATTCAATTGAGATGGAAAACATCAAAAACGAGAAGGATCAGATCGAAGACAAGCTGGCAGCTCTTCAGGATGAGCACGTCTGGACTAGCGCACAATTGGCACTGATGGAAAATGAGCTCTTGTCGAGCAACGATGCTTACGAAAGCCAAATGAAGCTGGAGAAACAAAAGTCGATGTACAAACTGGAACAAGCTGAAGAAGACAAAAATGATCTCATGGCAAGAGCTAGCAAATTAGAGGAAGACATTGATACCACAATACAAGAGTACGAGAGCAGGATAGGCAGTCTCACGATGTTATACTCAGATGAAATCAATAACCTCAATGGCGAGAAAGAAAGTTTAGTGATCAAGCTGACAACTCTTCAAGACGAGTACACAAGAACCAATCAACAACTGCAGTCTTCTCAAAATGAGCTCATTGTCAAAACGTCTACTTATGAGACTCATATCAAAATGCTTGAAAGTCAGTTGACACGATCCGAAGAAAGAATGCAGCAGAAGATCAAGGCATTTGAAAAAGAGCTGGAATCAATGAGAGCATATCAAAGTTACTCGAACCCAATGATCTCTCGTGCTTTGCCGGAGTCTATCACTTCATCTCAGACAAAACAAGGTACTTCTGATGAAGCCAGTCTTGATAGTGAGGTTGTTGTGACGGGATTCGGCGTTGATTCAGGCGACGTTGTCGAGAACCGTGGTGTCAAGACTCATCACATTGAACCCGGTGAAGATTTTGTTGATATGAATACATTTGATGACTATTCGTTATCATCTGCATGCTCATCTACATCATATGATGCATGATATAGTAGTAACGTTAGTCTAGTGTCACGTCAGATTATGTAAACACATTTTAAGTTGTTCTAAGCACCACTGACAGCAGCAACACTGAATCATTGACAATTATACCCTCTTTTGTCTCGACCATACGGTTAGAGAATGAGTATATCAACTGCCACATTTAAGCCTTACTCTGCTGACTCTTTGCCACAATTTTTTGCATCTCCCTCTTCTCTGCATTTGACAACACCTTCATCCCATCTTGCTGCATAGCCATCTTCAACCCATCCGAATCCGAAGGCAACTGAATACCATTTTCTTTGCGATATCTCAAAATACGGTGCATCAATTCCATCTGACGGAATTGCTGCAGAATCAAATTCACTTCATCCATAGTCATTTCACATGCAATCGCTAGTTTGAGCTTTTCTTTACGGTCCATGGATGCAATATCTTGAGCTGTGGCGTTGCTGCCCAATTGGGCTACAAGCTGTGTCACTGCTTTTTGTGTATCCTTCGCTGCTTGGATTTGAGAAGTTCCCCCCATTCCTGGTACTTTTGTCTTCCAGGAAGATAGGGTTTCGTCAATTTCATCTTTGAACATTTTGATGGTCCACACTGGTGTGTTGGCCATGAGAGCAATTTGATCTACTAGTTTGGCGGCCTGCTTTGTCTTTTCGGATGCTTCCCATTTGTCGCGCATCCAGCCTAGCACTTGGAGAGGGCTCGTTCTGGAATAATCGCGTGTTTGTATCAACGATAAATTAGACAATTGATAGAATAATGTTGCTCTTGTAGAATTGATGCTCTTGGACGTGGCAGATCTCTGAGGTGCTGCTCGTCCAAATGTCTGAGTAGCTGACTGTCGCAAGGCAGCCATTTGGAGTGGCTTGGCGAATGACATGCTAACAATAAGAGCTTCTGTAGAACTGGGAGCTGGAAGGGAAGCTGAGGAGAAGTGCCCCTGTGATCAATAGTGCGGTAAATGATGGGTGATGGCGGGTGCGGCGAGGGGTTGAATTTTTGGGTTTGGTTGCACCCACTATGTAGAGCAGGGAGCGGGCTGGGTCTCCGGGGCGCTTTTTACATCTACAATGATATTTGACGGGGAGCCGAAAATATTTTGGGGTTCGAACACGCACACAACCAAACCTCATTTTTTGCCTTGCCGTAGCTTGAACATTTTGACGAAGAACGACCGACACCTTCAACGCAACCTCCACATCTGTACACAACCATGACGAAATCTCTAGCAGTGGCGGCGGCATTCCTGTCAACAGGTCTAATAAGCCTCGCCCCTAATGTTTTGCTATTTCTATTCCCAAATTACTCAGCCTCGACCTCTCAATCATCTGCAAACAAAGCAATGCTGTCGCTGGGACAGGCACTAGCAGTGGGAGGACTTATGGGGGATGTTTTTTTGCACACATTGCCAGATTGCTTTGGCCAGAAAGGTGATCATCACGGACACTCGCACAGCCATGGCCACAAGGATCATGACAATGAAATTCATCACGAAGATGAAGACGTTGGTGTACGTGTTCTAGCTGGCTTTGCAGTATTTTTACTGTTAGACATTATCGTGCGTTCATTGGATCCCGATGGACACAGTCATAATCACTCTGATGCCACGACGAATGGTACTTGCAACGGCTCTAAAGCTACTGCTCATCACACGACAAAATCACAATGGAGACTTATATTTTCATCAGCAATATTACTGAACCTAATTGGAGATGCACTTCACAATTTTACAGATGGTCTTGCAATTGGTGCAACATTTGCTGCATCTCATATTCCATCAACAGCGTTTGAAGCCTCATCACCCATGTCTTGGCTGTCTTCATCATTTGCTTTACTGAAATCACGAGGGGGGCTAGCATCGATGAGTGTTTTTCTTCACGAAATACCACATGAGCTTGGTGACTTTGCAACACTTGTCAATGCGGGGATGTCAAGAAATATGGCTATAGGGTTGCAATTTGTTACTGCGGTTGCTGCCTTCTTGGGCACTGCGTTGGGGTTATTTTCATCACAGATCATTGAAGGTTTGGGTCACGATGTATTGTTGCCATTCACGGCTGGTGGCTTTATTTATTTGGCGTGTACAACAATCCTTCCTGAGATACTGGAAACACGCGTTTCTGCTTTTGTGAGGATACTACAAATATGCTCGTTTGCGACAGGACTTGCGTTTATGTATGCGGTTGGTGTGCTTGAAGAGATGGAGGCACATGACAAACATTCGCACCATCACCATCATCACGATCATGGAGAGTTATGAGAGATGTAAGGATGAACCTACAATATGTAGATCAAAAGGAAATGTTAGGGCGATATAGGCAAGCTGTCGCTCCTACAATATGTAGATCAAATGGACGAACACATTAAGTTTACACATAATCCTGCTCGTACTTTTTATGTCGACCTGTGAAGGAGACATATTGTTTTCTTGAACAAATGACAATACCGGCGCATAATGCAACAAAGACAGAATTCTCGATCAATTCAGTGAGCCAGCTGCTTTCATCGTCTGTTGTGACTTTCTTCTTCAATACAATGTATCTAAAATTTTGCACACCCCCGGGCCAGTATTGCTTCTTCAAATGAGTGAGCACAGCATCCGAATTCCACTTTCCACGCCTATCTTTGCAATCCAGGCAAAGTTCTGTTGAAGGCCAAGCCGATTCTTCCTTTTTCTGCTTTGAAAGAGCTCTGCCTTTTCTGCTCGCCTCAGCTTCCAGTACCTTTAAATTTACATCATTGTGAACTTCAAAAAGCCATAATGCAAGCTGATTCCATGACTCTGGCGGAGGCAGCTTCTTGGGTTGTTTGAATCTTTTACAATGATTGAACCCACAATGATCATACATCCCTATGAAATATTGCTGACATGACTCACATCCAAAGAAGTTCTCTATGTAGTCTCTCAGTGTCTTTGCAACAAAGCTCGTTGATATTTGATCTCGGGCTCCGAGAACAGCTCTATGTCTTTCTATGACACCTATTGATAAAATGTGGAATAGCGACCAAAGACCGCATGAATATCCCTGGCCTTCTTTGCCTCTACTACACTGATGACTCCACGAAGTGCGTCCACCAGTCACTACATCAATGTGTTTGTCGACAATGTGAAGCAGATTCTCTTTACTCTTCATGACAGCTTCAATATTGTTGCGTAGGTCATTAATAAGCGTGTGCAATATCCAAGTAGGAGGAAGTGCCCAATACAAGAGATCAATCCAATCAGAGAAGGTCTCTCTCTGTTCCCAGATTAAATGAGGGTTCTCAGTGGTAAATATTTCCGTTTTCAAAGCATGTATGAACGAAAGCGCTGCATCGACGAATACAGCATCTTTGGTTCGTACCATGCCGTCCATAGATGCTCCTAGAATATCTACCGGACGAAATGCATCATCGTTTCTAGTTCTCGCATAATCTTGATCTGGGCTATTCAGATTAACACCCACTGCTTTTGCAATGTCATCGGGACTTGGATCTTTTAGTAGTTGAGGTTCTGCTGAGTTGGCCTTAAATGCAAGTAATGTTGGGAATCCTTTGATGTTGTTTTGCACACACACCCAATGGTAAACTGAGCATGAGATGGCATGAAATGTAATTTCAGGTTGGCCTTCGGCTGTACGCAGATTTGTTTCTTTGGCAATGTCAATGAACTTTGATTTATATGATTGGCAGTGACTAATCATGACAAAAGCAGCAGGTGATTAATGGTGAGTGGTTACAATATCGCATGAGCAAACACATCTCACATGAAACGTACCCACTCCAAGGAGAATAGAATTGCACAATCCTCGGCCCATTATTATCTGCTTTGAGGATGTAAGGCTTGATATGCTTTTCTTCGTCATATTCAGCCCCAGGCTGCCTCTTGGATGCAGCTTTTCGCTCATCACCAGAGTAATCTTCACTTGGTGCATTGTGCAATTGGTATTCATTTATGATGTCGGCCAACGGATCATCTGCATAAAGGAAACGACTTCTGTCGTCCGCTTCTCGGCCTCGGGTCGGACTAGCGAAAATGAAGAACAGGATGTAGAACAACCTCATGGTGCTTTATTTCTCTTTGTTGGGGCTGCTAATCATCTAATCTCATGGTTCATCTCCCTAACTAATGTCGTCGGGGGTGTTCAACCGAAATCTCTCTCTCACTTCTTTTATGGCGGGAAGTAAATCACCTTGAAAGTTGAAAGGTAGAGCGCCTCCGATTCTGTGCCACAACTGGGAATCAGTATCATTTGTAGCCGTTATTGGTGTTAAGATGAGGCGGATTGGATGAACTAACCATGGCCGATTGCACAGTGTAGTCTGCAGTCATACAATACAATAACACCGCCAAGCTATTCCTTCCACACACATTGGCAGATAACAGCAAATTTCAATTGCAGAAATAAAGATGGACTACAGTGACATGAGAACAGCCACACTCCGCTCGGTGTTTGCATCAGCTTACATCGCAAACATCATCGTCGCAATCCTATTCATGTTTGAACACGGCTTCGTCTACTTCAACTTCATCTGCACAGTTCTCGCCATCATCCTCTCATGTATCATGTTATCAATCACGCTCCAACAGCCAGAAAGTCTCATGGTCTACTTCGAAGTGCAGGGGCATACAATCGTCTTTACATTTCTGACACGTACAATCTGCGATCTTACACTGTGTGTGATTTTATTGGGTATGGGCCTTGCAGGGAAAATTATGTGCATTATTACATTAATGTTTTTGGGAGCGGCACGGGGATTGGCTCAAAGGCGGCCTGATATTTTCCGTGAGTTGTTCAGGCCGCATGAGAGTGATCCAGAGTTTGGTGAAGATGAGAATGGGGGCTCGTATGAAGAGGCTGGTGAGAATCCAAAGAGTGGAAGGAAATGATCAAACAACTACTTATCTATTGGAACTTTAGAAAGAGGACACCATTCATATGTGTAGGTACATGTTGCATTTGAGAAGTAATATGGAATGGATTAGGTTGAATTCGTTATGTTAAGGGCTCTGTGTGTTTTATGTAGCAAGTCCAATGTAGGTGCATAATAGCTGTTCTAAATGTGGCCATTTATGAGAACTATGATATGATGTATCTAGCCAGAAGAGGCGACACATTCACGGGAGCTGTGTTGTGATAACTTCATCTTCAACTTAGCTGAAAATTCGTTGAGTCAAAAGGAGATCAGCCATTCATAACGAAGTCAACACACATACAGCTCAAAATCTTTGGTCCATACATTGCGATTTCAATGCTGTCTTCATTCATGAAATCAATCCTATATGTTTGCAAAGAAACACGCAAGGGTCCCTTTGCTTCGCCTCACCAAAGCCTCTCACTTTTTTTCATTTCAGCATCTTGTTGATCGAAAGAAGTGCCCGTTGCTCGAGCAATTCAATCCACCAGCCTAATCAACCAACCAAACCACCATGTCCTTCTCTTTCTCCATCGCCCCGTGAACGCCGCCACCTCTGGCCTTCCATTTTTGGCCTCCGAAGTCGCCGCTGCTTTCAGCCGCACTAATCGCATGACTGAAGCCTTACATCGTCAAGATTCCGTGGTGTAAGGATCCAACCAGTCCCGACCGCGCCTATCACCGCGAAACCTATCGTAACTACTTGGCTGTGACTAAAGCAAATGCCCCGCACGAATATGCTGTCTTGGAGATCATTCGTCAGTTCTGGGACCGCCGCCACGTGCTCGCACCTAAGCAACAACTTGCCATCCGAAACAAGGGTAGCCTATTCCTCGCCTGTCCTGAGCCAGAGGATCTCGCCGCCTTCAAGAAAGCATGCATTGCCGATGAATCAACCTACGAGTACCTTGGCCTTGGCAGTCGCAGAGTCAAGAAAGGCATCGACTTTACTGCCAATCGCAAATCGCGCACCAATGTGATCGAAAAGGCTCGGAAGACTAAGCGAGGCGAACTCATCAATGCCCGTCGATTCGCTACGAAGACCGATGAATTCGTTGCAGTAGAAGCTCCTATGGAAGCCATGGAAGTGGACGAGATCCTGCCTGATGTCGAAGAGGCATTCTTTGGCAATGCAGATAATAAGATTGACGCTGTTGAAGATCTTGCCCAGACAATCAAAGCTACTGAAGAGGTTGGCACCCAGTTCGATGACGATGAGGCTGCTTTCTGGAGTGACGAAGGTTATGAGATTGCTGCTGCTCTTTTTGATGATGCAGATAGTTGGATTCGTGCTGAGGAAGATCACGTCCAGCCAATCAAAGCTACTGACGAGGTTGAGCAGGCCAACGAGACCCAGTTCGATGACGATGAGGCTGCTTTCTTGAGCGACGAAGGTTATGAGATTGCTGCTGCTCTTTTTGATGATGCAGATAGTTGAATTCGTGCTGAAGAAGATCACATCCATCCAATCAAAGCCACTGAAGAGGTTGGTCATTCCGATGCCGATGAGCCCCAGTCAGATGATGAGGTTGTTGCTGTAGAAGCTCCTGTCCAGCCAATCGTTGCCAATGAAGAGGTTGGCCAAGCTGAGGAGTCCCAGTTTGATGTCGAAGAGGCATATTCCTTGGCGATTCAGATAGTCAGATTGATGCTGTAGAAGCTCCCGTCCAGCCAATCGTTGCCATTAAAGAGGTTGACCATGCCGAGGAGCCCCAGTTTGATGTCGAAGAGGCATTCCTTGACGATGAAGATGATGACGATGAGATAGTCCTACACGCTCATCGCAACAGAGGTTCTAGGATGATTGCTGAACATTCCGTATTTATCATTTACTTTGAATCACACAAAATTGTACTCAACTCACGTTGCATCAACCTTCAATCAAACAGGAAGTTGAATGTTCTCTTGACTGAGTCTATTGGGCTGCCTTTGGCCCTCACATCCGTCGTAGCCCCGAGCGATTGCTCTATTAGGTGAATCTTATGGCGGTGTTTGTGCAAATGTTGTAGATGATTTATGTTCTCACTGGTCAACGTATCGGCCGCAGTTGTGAAGTCTCAGAATGTCTGTCATGATGGGGTACATGGGGTCGGAATGTTGTTGCAGATTGATTGTGATTGAGAGATCTTGAGAGAGCAGAACCTGGAATAGAGCATCTTTTCTTCCCATGGCGGCTGCCTCTTGGAACGAGGCAGCCGCAGCCGGTACGTGTCAAGTTGTGTTGAACTACCAGACGCTAACATGTTCCCCTTTCCATTCAACAGACTAACTATACTTTACCTCCCCACCATCCAGCATGAGGTTTAAGGCACAGAAGCATACCAAGGTCCTGTGGCACAGCTCCAAGTTTAGGTGTAGGAACCTAATGAGAAAAATATAGGACCAACTTAGCGGAAAGCCACCTCCTCTGACATCTCTATCTCTCGACAACACCTCTATATTATACAACGATGCTTCCAGTTGAAGAGATAATCATGTAAGTTCAAGTGCCGATGCAGTTACATTTTAAATCAGTTCAGACACACTCTCACATATTGTTTACTTGCATCTTGTGGATGGGTACACTGTATTCATCCACAAAATTCCTCCAGGTTCTGCTCTTCTCTTCCGATCTTTCATGACAATCGTCTCCTTGGGGTGCATATTTGTAAAGCGTTAGATAGAGTTTAGATGTTCATATAAATTGTTTGGTGAATGCATGTAGGTCTGACCCACCTCAAGGTCAAATGCTTTTTGTGAACTTAATGTAGTTGTTGCTCTTCTTCACTTTCCTCATTTGCCAATTTTCACCGAACACTTTGATTGTCACAGAGAGTTGGATATAACACAGACACCTATTGGCTAGAGAGAAATCAATACTTATGTTCTATCTCGTCAGTGTTGAAATCAAACCCAAAACCATTGCTACACAACCGATGCCCACATACAGCATTGCCACATAAAATACAGTCCAAGTTGGATCTTCTTTTCTCATCTCTTCTAACGTGAATTGTTACGAGCCTGAAATTAATAACTTGAGTTCAATCCACCACCAATGACAGCTGACGAGCGAACCGGCACACTTACTTCGAGTCTGAACCGTGCAAAAACTTTTTCTATTGGCAGAGTGAAGGACCAGTGCAGTACTGAATGATCCTTGAATCGGTAGGATGTTAGGTACGGGGACGGTCTTTCGACTGTTAAAGTCACATTGTAGATCTGAAATCTGCTTTGTAAGCTCACCCAGCGTTGCTTCAGCTTTGTTTTCATGCTTCTATGAAGATGACGTAAAACGCGGGCCATTGCAGGTTTAACGACAGATGGAATTTGAGCTCTTTTCCAGTATTAATTTCAATTGTACTCTTCTTCCTCGTTAAAAAATGCTCTACGATTCCGAGTCGCTCCGTTATGTTTGATACCATCTTTTCAATCTTCATCCGATCATCTTCGCCTGGTCTTTCTCTGTATCGAAGGCACGTAAGCTTTCCTATTGCTTATTATGACTAATATCGAGCAATTATGCAAACCAAGCAATGCTCATTTCAATGTCCAGCTGCCATTTTGAACTACGGCGATTGACTTCAGCGTGCTTCTGAATATGGCTGCATCAGAATCAGGAACGTCTTTGAATTCATTTAGAAGATCTTTGGTAGTGGGCCCAGCTCCATTGGAGCTCTTGCGCTTGATATACTTTCTTAGTCGGAGCAGCAATGCACTGTATTTCTTATCGTCATCTGAAACTGATGAATTAGACGACCTTGTGGCTGCTGCTGGCTGAGCTGATGCCGAGATCTCCATTCTTTTGTTACGTAACTGGGCGAGCATTGAACTTGAAGATGCCATTTTACTGCCATCTCCATCTCCAGAAGCACCATTTTTTCTGACAGAGAATGTCTCTTGAGATCCAGTCCAAGTAGGAGCGAACATGTCAGTGTTTGCGGTACTTGATTTAAGGGTCAAGGCTGCCTTCAATGCAACCTTTTTTGCGTTTTCTTCCATTTCTAAAACGGATGGCTTCTTTTTAGCAGACGAATTCTCAACAAAGTCGTGGTCAAAAACTCCACACAAGCCTTTACTTTTCATTACAACTTCCAGTGTGTCACCATTATCGGTCTTCTCCGGCCCTGTATCTGACGATTCTTCTGATTCATTAACGCCTAGATTCCCGCGGCCTCTTGTAATTTGACCCGTCTCGGTAGTGTCTTTTGAGTCATCCTTTAGGGTGAACAAATCCTTCAGATCTTTCTGTGAGAACAACCTTCGTTGCTTTGGATCTTGTAGAATTTGGTTTGTGATGGCAGTTTTGAAGATCTGTCGTTGGTATATCTTTTCTTCTATCGTTCCAGCTGTAATCAATCTATACACTGTCACATCTTTTTTCTGTCCAAATCGCCATGCTCTTTCTCTAGCTTGTGCATCAGTTTGTGGATTCCAATCAGGATCGAATAGTAACACTGAGAGAAAGATAGGTGTTTAAGAAAGTTGTGCGTAACTGCATAAAGAATAATTGAACTTGCGCTTACCTCTGTTGGCACCAGTTACATTCAAACCCACACCTCCAGTTCTGGTGGTCATAAGCATAATGAAGTAACTCTCATCTTGATTGAATTTGTCAACAAGCCTCTGACGAGAAGCTATGTTGGTATTACCATCCAACCTTGCAAACTTCCATCCTTGTCGTCTAGTGAACGTTTCAATGATGTTCTATCCACAAACGTTATTGAGTGCTTACTCAAAATATGTCAGGAACAAAATCACATCTCTCACCAGTGTCTTTCTCCATTGAGTGAATATGATAACTTTATGGCCCTGCTCCTTCCACAGGGGCTTCAAAGAAAATAAGTAAATGCATTTCAATTTACGCACCCTCTAAACAAGTTTGACTCACCAAGATTTTAGATAACACATTCAGCTTCCCTGAGCGCTCTGCCAGTTCATCTTCGTCAAATGCATCGAAATCTTCTTCGTCACTTGAACTCTCCTCTTGAAATGCCGAGCCTAGCTTTCCATCTGCTCCGACAACAAGATCAGGATGATTACAAATCTTTCTAAGAACTGTGACCGCTTTTAAAAGCTGAACCGAGCCTTTCATGACACCCATCACTTCATCAGAGGCAAGATACTCTTGGTACAGCGATCTTTGTTTAGAAGATAACCGGCAGAATAGTACTTGCTCAGTTTTACCAGGCATTCTGTTCACCTCTTTGATGTCTTTCTTTTGCCTCCTCAGCAGATAGGGATTGATAAGATCTCTAAGAACCAATGCGCATCTATAAGCGAGCTGAACTTGCATAGGAGATGCATTCGAGTAACCGCCTCGTTTGATTGGTTCAGCAAACTCAGCTTCGAATGCTGGCAGTGTGCCTAATCGACCTGGAAAGATGAAATCGAATAAGCTCCATAGCTCCCGTAGGTCGTTTTGAATAGGCGTTCCACTCATCAAAAGGCGATTGGGAGTTCTTAGCCGCTTGCAAGCAAGTGTGACATCCGCATCTGGATTACGAATCTTTTGGCCTTCGTCAAGGACCACATAACTCCAATCATGGTTAATCCAAACATCTGGCGAGCGTCGAATGCTCTCATAGGTGGTAACAATCGCATAGCCAGTTCCAACAAATGCATCGGCTCCTTGTTCATCAAAATCTCTCTCATCGATTGCCTCATTTACTCTGTCGGCTCTGGCCCTCTTGAGCCACTTTTCCAAGGATCTTAACATACCCCTTGATGCAACACGGGAAACTCCATCAGACTCTCCTGATCGATGCACCATGACTCTCCGCAGTCCAGGTGCCCACACAGCTAGCTCACTAAGCCAGTGGGAAAGCATTGTTGCGGGAGCTACAATCAACACCGAATCGATATATCTATTGGCTGCCATGGCCCCAACAAATGACGACACTTGAACAGTCTTGCCCAAGCCCATTTCATCACCCACAACACCCCCTGCACCTTGGCAATGCAGTTCCCACATCCATCGAACACCTAATCTCTGGTAGGGAAATAATCGGTTATTCACCCAGGCAGGAATCTCCAGACCACCTTCATATGTAACTGCTCCGGGTGGTACTTCCGTCGAGTCTCGTTCCGACATGTCTCTCATTCTGTGAACGCCGTTTTCTATCCAGTCGTCTACTCTGTCCTCATAGTCGAATTCATCAATATCATCAATTGATTTTGTGGGATCGTATGGAGGAGCCTCTTTTGTGGATTCATTATCACCAGAGACTTCATCTTCAAACAGCTTCTCTTGAACGGGAATATGGACATCAGATTTAGAGACCTCGTCGTGGTAGTCATCAAAATCATTGTCTACATCAACCACGGAGGGTTTGGTTCTCCTTCGAAGAGTCCGACCAGCACGTGATTTGTTCTGCTGACATTGTTCAATGTGTTTTGAGAGGAATTCATCAGGAGGTCCAGCCTCTTCACCGCAGGTTAGAATAATTTGACATATTGGGCACATTACTTTGGTATATGTCCTTTTTGGTGGATTCGGTGAATTGGATTTGGTATCTTGATTGTCACTCTTTACATCTTGCACCCAGCGCACTCCATTCTTCTTCGTATCTGCAGCAATATCAGTACACGGTTCATTCGTTGATGCATTTTCTTTTCTTTTGAGGATTGAAACAGTCTTCACTTCCTTCTTGATATCTGCATCGTTGTCCTCCTTCTTTTCATCATCATTAACTCCCATAACAGCCCTTTGCTTCTTCAACCTTCTCATTCTCCTCTCCTCCCTCCTTTTACGTGATCTTTCAGCATCAAATCGTTCTTCTTCCATGGATTTTAGTGGAGTTAATCCCGATTGGATACGCATGTCTGATTTCATTTGCATCATTGTTCGTCGTTTTGGTTTGGCGTTTGATTCGTTATCGTCTGTATTGTGGGGTGCATCTAGATCTTCACCATTCTTGATCCTATCCAGTCTATTGGTAGATGATTCTGCATTTGTAGTATTTGCATTGCTGCTGCTTGATTTTTCATTCTTTCTCTTTTTCGAAACATGCATTGCAGCAGCACTGGAAACGGCAGCCCCATAATAAGAATCAGAAGTTCTCTCATCACGAAGTCTCTTCCTCCTCTGTGGAATCAATTCATCTTTCTCATCCAATCCAGCCACTGTAGTCAAATAACCTAGTAATATCTGCTCTTTCATGCAGAGTACATCAATCGCTCGTCGTTTGTTCTTCTCTCGTGCTTCGTCGTCGGGTCCATCAAATGCAGACAAGGGCTGGCTTTGTACCGATGATAATGCATCACGTGTTTTAGATAGCACTTGGAGCACATGCGGTATATCTGCGGAGGCATTGCCTCCTTTGCGTTCGGTGGATGGAGCTAAGGAAGATAGATTTGGGAGGGATAATGGTTGTTGGAGTGGGACCAGTGATGAATTGCTGTTTGTCAGGGTGGAACTGTTGTAGAATGTTTCTTGTGGAAGGACGATTTGAGGAGCGGCTGAAAGTTGAGCATCGCGTAGGACTGATGATTCGTAGTGAGAGGCATCGGCGGTGGTGGAGCCTAGTGTGGCTAGGAGGTCTGCCTCTTTGTTCGACGACATCATTCAAGTTGGCTTGAGTTCAACTTTGATCGTCGGTCATTGTGACGAAAGACGAAAGATAGAGAAGGCGGTTCGGTTGTTGTGGGTCAAAATTTTTGTGGGTTCGAGTCAGAAGCCCACAACTATGACGTCATCGCCTCAACCGCGCCCACACGCCGACGACCACACTCATCACTCATCGACGGCCGACGGCATCGCACCACTCCGTTAGCCGTACTCCGGCCGTAGCTGAAGTAATACCATAGCACGGCCAAAAGCGATAGCCGCTCATAAGCAAGCATCACTTATCATTTGAGAGCACAGAGAGTTGAAAGCAAGGGGGCTCAGTTCAGGAAAGCATCAAATAAGTAGTTGTACGCAAGTTTGCAAAACGCCAACTAGAGACCAAATTCACTACTTCGACAGTAACAATGAAAGAAAGATCCTCAAACAGACTGATAGCAGCAGCCAGCAGACGGCTCGTCTGCTTAACACTTCTATTGTTATCTCTATCAACAACGACAGAATCATTCTCGCAACAAAGACGACAACGAAATGCACCATCCAATCGATTGCAAATCCAACAGCATCAACGAACTTCTTCACCAACAACCCATTCATCGACATCCCTATCCCTAAACCTGAAATCAAGCTCACCACCACCCTACCCCGTCCGCGTCACAGTCCTAGGCGGAGGAAACTTCGGTCTAGCCCTAGCCTCTGTCGTAGCCAAAAAAGGCGTCCCGACCACACTCCTCGTCCGATCCGAAGACGTCGCCTCACACATCAACGAAAACCATCGTCATCCCACCAAAATGAGTGATATTGCCCTACCCCGTCTTGTACGAGCCACATCCAATACCAAAGAGGCATTGAATGATGCTACGTACATTATTCATGCGGTACCGGTTCAATACACTCGGTCGTTCTTGGAGAGCATCAAAGAGGAGATTCCACCGAATGTACCGGTACTATCGGCAAGTAAGGGTATTGAAACTTCTAGTTTGGGTTTCATGGCGGATATTTTGAAAGAATGCCTCGGTGAAGATCGATCGTATGCCTTTTTGAGTGGACCGAGTTTTGCACGGGAGATATGCGAGGGAGTCGCCACAGCTGTGGTGATTGCCTGTGAGGATTTGATGCTCGCGGATGATTTGGCAGAGTTGATGAGTCAAGAGGATTTTTTGGTTTTTACTACCAAAGATGTGATTGGTGTGGAGGTTGGTGGAGCTGTGAAGAATGTGATTGCTATTGCTGCTGGGATGTGTGAGGGACTTGGGTTGGGTACGAATGCAATGAGTGGGTTGGTTACGAGGGGGTGTGGTGAGATGAGGAGGTTGGGTATTTATTTGGGGGGTAGGCCTAGTACTATTTCTGGTTTGTCGGGTGAGTTCTGGTTGAGATGTTCGAATGCAATTGTGTATCTTGTATTGATGTGTGTGTCTTGAAATTATGCTCACAACAAATCAATGACACGTTACCGCAGGCGTTGGAGACACCTTTGGAACGTGCTTTGGACCTCTATCTCGCAATCGTCGCTTTGGCTACCGTCTGGGAAAAGGTGAAACTGCCGAAGAAATCAAAGCATCCATGGGTGGGTCAGAGGTAGCTGAAGGAGTTGACACATCCATTGCGTTGGTGAAAATGATTAAAGAAAAGTGCAAAGGATATAGGTTGGATTTGAAGTATCCAATTTTGTTTGGTATGGCTGAGATTATTGAAGGTAGGATGAAGCCTATGGAGGGGATGCAAAAGATTATGAACTTTCCTGTTAGGATGGAGAATTATGACGAGAGATTTTGATTGAAAGTGGTATATGTGTTCTGCATTGAGCATTGCTTAGAAAGAGAATAAAACTGATCATAATACAATCAGTGACAACTTCAATGGCATTGCCAACAACACACAAGCAATATTTCAGTTCTACTTTACTTATTATTGTACACGATGAATGACTATAAACATTACTCATGACAATCAGGGCAAATTATTATGTTCCTGAACTTTCTCGCGCTGCTTGCTCTTGAAGGTACATGGCCTCTCTTCTTGCCAACTGCAGAGAATGCTGCTGTTGAGCTCGTATAGAGTGAGTAAACCTTGCTCGAAGCTCATTGTCTGCACTTAAAGTTGCATTCAATCTGGTGATAGTACCTCCTGCGCTTTGCTGGAGGACATGATCATGAGGATAGTTGCCAATGCACCACTCTAACATTTGGTAGCAGTTGGGTGTCCACAGCAAAATACTGTGGTATTCTTCGTGTAATGACAAGTTATGAAGGACAAGACAAGCCCTGTTCAGGATGGCCTCGCTTGAGCAAAAGTTCTTCATGGCCACAACGACCAAGTTGGAAATCTGGCCGACACTGGCATCTAACATCTCCCTTTCACTAGTCTCTCCGATTTCCCCAAGCTGTTGGAATATCTCACGCTCAAACTCTCGTTGCTCTTCAGACTCTTCTGTTTGAACCTCGGCTGTGATGGATGATAGATACCAAGATGTGAGTTTGAGTCAAGTAAAATGGCCGTAAAATCAGCACAAGAAACCCACTTACAAGGAATGACGAGGTTGATCAAAGCAAACAGAGCCCTGAACTGCACTTCTGCATTGTATGGATGCTGCAACATGGCATTTGCTGTCACTGTTAGACCCCCCAACTTAACCAACATTGACTTTTGAAGTGGAGTCAAAGCAACATTTACCAAAGACCAGCAACTCATAGCTTGGAGCATCTCATCTTGAGCAAATCTTCTCATTGAGTCAAGCATGATGACAATGCCATTCTTGCTACTTGTGCTATTGTTTCCAGAATTGAAGATGCCTCTGGTGTTCACCATTGCAGTGTGAAACAACATGCCTTCGTTACCACCAAGTGGTCTTGCAAGAAGTACAAGCGTATGGAATGCAGCAGTGTGAAGTTCAATGCTATCTGGGAAGATGACCATTGCACGCAATACGCTATCGGTGAGGCCAGCACGTTGCGCTGTTGTCCTTTGGGTTTCATCTTCAAGAAGGTATGGCAAGACTTTGAGGCACATGATCTGGAATTGAAAGTTTCATAAAGTTGTTAGATTTGCGCCAATCAGCATCTGCAACATTTGGAAAACAAAGACTAACCTGAATACCTTCCACGTCGACAAATGCCACCATCCAATTGACAACAGAGTAGATCGCACAAGACCAAGGAAGATTCACATTGTTCACTTCTCCAGTTCTAGTTGGCCTCAACAAACGTTCAGTAAGCATTGAGCGCCCAAGCCTTGGCTGTAAATTCTGATGTGAGCCGTTACTATTATCTGAACCGGATGAGGCAGCAGCAGCTTCTGCGGCCGGCATCTTTTCATTCATCTTCACCTCTTCTCCGCTATGAGTGCTCAGTGAACCACTTACACTGCTGCTACTGGCAGAACCGGCATTGCGACGGGATCTTCTGACTAATCTTCTGGCTCTAGCAAAGTAAGCTTTCAAGCTTCCGTTCCTATTATAAGGGTGCAGGTCTTGTTCAGAATTATTGTAACCTGACGGGGTCCTTCCATTGATGGCATCATCTCGAAGGCGATCCAAGTACTTCACGCAGCGCACAAAGGAAGAGTACAACAATCGATATCTGCCAAATAGATGGCGGATTTCGAGGTCGTTGCAAAGTGGAAACGAGCTAAAGAGATAGAGAGGAATGAGAATGAAAGAATTAGTCATCGATTGCTTCCGTCAATTGCAGTATAATTTCATATCAATACTCACCATGTTGAGATATCGCTGCTTCCATCAGGGTTCTCTTCGAGATTGGCATAAAACGGCTTCGAGGTGCAAAGAATCTTCCACAACTCTTGCGGCACGGTGTAAGTTTCAAGCCAGGTTTTGGATAGAGGAGAGGTCAAGAAGGTGTGACTCTCGGGAACTTCGAGAAAAGACACAACCAATGCCATCACATCTGGGCCCAAGGAATAAATCAAGGTATCCTGGAATGACACCTCTTTCATCGGTCGATGGGTAGAATTAGTTAAACTGTCACCAACCTTCTCTTTTGACAAGGCTACTGAAGCACTTGCAGAAACTGACGATGTAGTCGATTCCAGAGCAGAAGCAGTGACAACCTTGCCTTCATCCGGACTAGACCCACTGGACAAGTTTCGTTTGGCCGACAAGAAGCTTTCCTCCAGCATCTTTCTTCCAGTGCTGCGGCTGTGATAATGATGGGCCGATCGTACCTTTTGCTGGAGAGACTTCTCCATCAAAGCTAGTCCACTCTTCATCGTAGTGTCTGGCGCTGACATGTCAATATCAGTATCTTTGAGTTCAGTCTCGTGATGTGACCTTTTGCGATGACTTCTTCCAGTCTGTTCGGTCACCATAGGCTCGGGAGCTTGGGCTGCAGTTGCATTGCCATCGGATTTCGCCTTAAGAGCTTGATCGCCCTCAAAGTCGTTTAAAGACATGCAGCTTGAATTAGGAGATAAAGAGAAGGAATTCAGCTCCTCGTTGACCCCAGAGCTAAAGTCAGCAAGGACCGAAGAGGACATGGAAGAGGTCTCGGTTCGTTTGCCGGACTGAGATTCCATACTTGTAGTTTTCTTGCTGGGATTTGTTGCCGATGTATTGTTTCGTGTCTTGGCGACTTTATTCGTGTTGGCATCGTCAGACGAGACGGAATCTGAACCAGATGATCCAGACTGTCGTTCGGCATTGGATGAAGAAGATGCCTCATAACCCTCCTCGCTGCCGCTGCCGACAGCTTCGGTGTCAGATCTGGCACCATCCGATGAGTCATCCAGAGATCGCAGCATGAAGGCCTTTCGTTTGAGACCAGCACTTTTCTTGGCCTCGCCAGATGAAGGTTTGGAATCTGGACCGGTCTCGGGCTCCTTCAATGGCTGAACTTGCGGAGAATTTGACTTGAGCGCCACCTTCTTTTGAGGACTGTGACTGAACATGGATGGCTTCAAAATAGGGTCGTCCGTCGACACATGCATCGCCGATGAATTGGGGTTGGGGCTGACAGAGTCTGCCGGTGACCTTGCCGCCGGCGCTAATGCAGCTGCTGCAGCGGCAGGTCGTTTCCTAGACTCGGTCCTTGCGACAGATCGAGAACTCGAAGCAGAATCACTCGAGGCCGGCGGAGGAAAGTGCTGACTGGCCATGACCGTGACATGTTTCTCTTGAGGTCGTTGCATCTCTTCTGGAGGGAGACGAATGTTATGATGGTTGGCCGGCCCAATCGTACTCGGGATGCCACTGTTGAGACTCACTGCTGGGGAATCTGCTGGGGCTGCAGCTACAGGTGGTGGGATAGGAGGGACACGACGATGGTGCACATGCCTTGAGTGATGTCGCAAATGTGAGGTTGCATATGCAATATTTGGCGGGTGCGAAGCATCGTCGGCGGCAACCAAGACATGTCTTGCTGGCATTCCTTCGGGGCCAAAGAGAGCCGGAGGCGGAGGAGGCAAGTTTTCGCCATTTTGATTGAGATTCAACTCAGCAGAGGCGGCTGCGAGAGAAGATCCACGAAAGGATGCAAAGGAAGGCATGTCTGGCATCCCCGCAGCCTCTTGGTGTCGGTGGTGATGATGCCCAGTTCCATGAGGTTGCAAGCTTCCATTGGTTGCCAGACTGCCACTGCCATATCCAGCGTAGTAATACTCATTACTTGCCTCTCCGCCACTTTGCCTATTACCCGAGCCAGATCCACTGCCGCCATCACTGCCTGATCCGCTGGAGTTATTGGTGATAGTAGCCGTGGCAGACCCTGCAGTGACCATAGGATTCGCCAACGTGGAGGATGTGTTATTCCCACCACCATCAGAACCAGACCCAGAGGCATTACTTCCATTATTAGAGGAGGTGTCCCCACCACTGATTCGATTTGCATTATTGACATTCGCCGTGGAGAGGTTGCTGTGCACTTTGAGTGCAGGTCTTTTTCGCTGCTCTCCACCGCTGCTGGTGAGGCTGCCGCTGCTTGCACTGCCATAACTGCGTGTGGAGGGTGGGTGATTCGTGGATGTGGCCACCGTAGCTGGCAGTGCGAATGTTACTGAGCCACTGTTTGAGTTTGATGAGGCTATTGAGGAAGTCTGGCGCGCAGGTTCCGGGATAGACTGATTTGCCGTTGATTTGGCATTGCAGTCAGTTGCAACGCCCTGATTCTGCCGAGCATCTCCATCCGGAGCAGCATCATTGTTGTTTGATGCATCACTGCCCAATAACATCATGAAGCCTGCCACTATTTTGTCATCCTCGCCAGCCAGGACTTCCTCGCCCTCGCCGTTTTGACTGTCATTCGACTTCATCATTTTCTTTATGTTATCGCCGAGACTACTTGCTTCAGCTGATTTGTCTTCCATTTAATTGCATGTATTTGGTTCATTGCTTTGATGCATTCGTTTGCAACAAATGATTGTTTTATGCGGCGAAATAGGACGAAGACGCCAGGTTTCATTGCATATCGCTTGCGTTCTTTGTGAGAGCAGATGGCGGTCAGCTGTTCCTCTTGCTGGTCCTGGAAAGAAATGAGTTCAAGGGTTTGTATTAGAATACAACTTTTCGAAGTCTCCCTTGGTATACCATGTGTTTTAAGCAGGCAAATTTCGCAGCGAAATAGCAAAAAATAGTTTCTAATGTTAAAATACATAAAGAAAATATAATCTGATCTATGTTCGTGTTTAGAGACGTCACAACTCGGAACCTGGCATTTTCACCACGACAGATGGCAATAATGCCTAAAAAAGAATGAGTTTTTGGATGATATACAAAGAGAGAATGCCTCGTTGAAAGTCGGAGGCTGGTAGTCCAAGATTAAACATACCTCGAGCATTAAATGCCTAAACAGCTGACAGACAGCTGCTTTCAAAATTCGAGGACAGCAGTCGTGATTCTTGTTGACATCGTTCGAATTCCATAGTTGATTTGACATGGGACAGGGTGTCATTTCGTCATTTAAGCATTTGTGAGTATGAGTATTTGTCTACAAAGAAAGAGAAGTATTCTTTCACGTTAGAGGGATTGCGTAGTTCAATGTTCTACTCGGGAAAGAGGCTCCTTCTTTATGATACATAAAAACTACGGTGAATTCTTTATGTTCTTTTTGGTTCTTTGTACAAGTTGACTGATGATGCATGAAAATTCTTTCTCACAAACCATTTCCCAAACGAAATTGCAATTTAGCAGTGGTCTTAGCCACAATTCATCTCCCTGTTAGTCATCCTGAATGGTACAATTTCAGAGCTTCCAGCTTTGTAGAGGCGGTCTCGATGCTGCCACAGCGAAGAGAAATAGGACAAGCTTGAGCTTTGTTGATGCAGAGTCAACACTGCCACGGCGAAGAGAAATTAGACCCCTAGATCTCTCGAATCTGACCTCACCAACAGCGTCGAACCATGGCGGCCGTCAACACCCATACCTCCATCTCTGCTGCGCCAGCCCAAGATGCAGTACACATAATGACCACTGCAAGCCCTTCCGACAGTAATCCTAGTAGTCCTAGTGCCAAAACCAAAGCATGTCAGAACCTGCAATACTCGCACTGCTGGAGTACGCGCCATATTTCAGTACATATTATTCCCCTGCAGGTGGAAT